>JBBPDE010015581.1:0-11058 GCA_037974605.1 Nannopetersius ansorgii
GTGCGTAAGTGTTTTTATTGTCCAGGTGTGTGAGTGCAGAGTGCAGTGCTATGGAGACTGCGTCCTCTGTGCACCTAATGCTACGGTAAGCAAACTGGTGTGGGTCCAGAGTCGGTGGAAGAGAGTCCTTCAGATGTGCCAGGACTAACTGCTCAATAAAATGGACCTATAAAGAAATATAAAGAAAATGATGAAGTGCCAATTCTGAAAAGCCGAGGGAAAGACTACCTTGTTGTTTTTTGTGTTCATTTTTGTGTTTTTCTTTTCAGCACTGAGATATATATGTAGATCAAAACATGGCCTAAAAACTTGCCTTGGAATTTATGTTTCACACTGTATTTTGCTCTCAGAATGACATTCATGCAATTATGGTAAATAACGAATTAAAACTGAATTAAAATAGATCTGATATGAACTTACATGAAAAGTCCACTAATGCTAGTATTGAACTAGAGAGTAACTCTACCGTCTGAAATGAGAGCAGCCGAAAGTGTTCATATGCTGATGTGTGAGCCCACAGACCTTTGAAGCTCCATCTGTAATATCTGCATAAATCTGCATGTCTAAAATGTCACCTCATTAAAGAGCAGGAACTAGTTTATTACATTCAATCGACTCATCTCCAAAATACAGTAGGGCAGCAATAGAGAACAAACCTGTCTTCATACACTGCTGATTGATAGCCTGGAATCACATATGAAACTTAGTAAGAAAAACTTATCTGAAAAAGTGTGCAGTGCACCCCTAACATGACCCCGTTTTAGTATCAGTATTGTGCTGAGCTATCTGTGCTGAGGTTTATGGTAATGGAGGAGCTGCAGGCACCGACTATACTGTTTTGGGAAGGTTTGTACACTGGATGTTTCAAAGTCCAGTGTGGGGGTGGGGGTGGCTGTCTTTATACACCTGGAGTGAAGGCGCTGGACATGCAGACATTAGGTCCATGTATGACTCCTTTCGTGTATCCCATTCTATTGGCAATGCTTTTCTATGGAGACCATACACTTAATTAGGCACACCTACTTTGTATCATCACTCATTGTGCGTTTAGCTACTCCATTAACCCTGTAAGTGTGCTTAAAATTTTGCAATTACAGATTATAGAATCTGCAAAATGGAGACGGTGTACATAGCTGCCCCTAATGAAGTGGCAACAACTAGTGCTGAATTCACTGATTAGAAAGTCTGTCTACTTTAGGACACATCAGTTTCCCAGACTGGATGACACAACATTCTGAATAGAGATTCGACTCTGAAGAAAATAATGGTCAGTTCTATGGCTTCATACTGCCCAGGATAAAAGTGACAGATTAACTACTTTGGTTAACTCTGTAACAGGACATACAAACAACACACCATGCTACCCTTTGGTAAAAAAGGCAGCTCAGCTAACCCCCCATTCAAAGGTACCAGAACCACTGGCCTGAGAAGGGAGACATTAAATACAAGGTGAATGCAGATGTGAGGAAGAAACTGTAATGTAACACACACTGGGTTTATAATTTAGTATATGGTGAATAGACCTGTAAATTTAGGAGTGAGTTGTCACCTGGTTGATAATTGCACATTTGCCTCTGCCTGGAACCGACAAACCACTCAGTTGATGCCAGTGTGGGCCACTTTCCATATCTGCACTGCCTCATGGAACCACGCACCAACCTTTGGTATATGGAGTGTGGGATCCCACAGGCAGAGCAGGGGCTGGTGTATGAGCACACACTGACAGATCAGTCAGGAAGTGGTGCATAAAGTTTTGGGCATGCTCCACCCAGGCCAGTCTATGGCAGTACGGGTGGTAGCCCGATGTCAGTCGGACAAAGACCCCCAACTTGCTGTGGAAGGCTTTCCACACCCTGGACACAAACGGGCCCCTCAGTCAGACAAGATGTCTACCAGAAGCCCATGAGCTTGGGACACATGCTGTAAGGGAGTATTGGCCATGTTCTTTGTGGAGGGAATTGGTTTTAAAGGGTTAAATTAACACCCCTTTAAAAAAAATGATCCACCGCCACCAGAATTGTATTGTAGCCCAACACACGCATGACCATAGTTGTTGGAAGGGGCATTGATTTGTGTGAACTATTTGTGTGAACTGAGTATTTTTATTCCATCACTAAGGACGTGGCCACAAGGACCCAGAGTAATTAAAAAGAAACACTGCGGGACCCATGCTGGAGTCTGGAAGAGCCTAAGGAAATAAACCCATTACCCTTCGCTGCCCAGAATTCGGCTCACAAATGTTCAGTGCCTGGACAACAAGCTAGACAACGTCAGAGCAAGGGACTGCACCATTCTGTGTTTTACTGACACATAACCGTCCCCTTGTGCTGGATCAAGCAGTGACTCTGGCAGACACTTTCTCTGTGTTCGACATGAACAGAACGTGGAGGCCAGCAAATCTAAAGCTACGGCGAGTCTGTTTCATGATGAACACCAAATCATGAATGCAAAGAGTGTTTTTGTTTACTCTTGCTCCTGTTGGCCTCTTCTGGGATGTCTGACCAAGTACTATCCATTCTAGCTGTCTTGAGAGTTTAGCTCACTATAGCGGTCCACATCACACATGACATGCTTAGTGCGTCTCAAAACAAACACCAAGATGCAATGCTCATCGTACTCGGAGACTTTAATAATGCAAACTTCAGGCATGTTATGCAAAACTTTACATCAATGTGTTCAACAAAATGTGAGGGTTGACACACTGGATCACTGCTACACATCATTTAAGCAGGCCTACAAAGGTATTTCACAGCCAGTGTTTGGGAGATCAGACCATAATGAGGTTTTGGCCAGGAAGCTCTGGTAATGAGGGAGGTATGGTTATGGTCTGCCCAATCAGAAGCTACACTACAGGATGAGCTTGATACTGTAGACTGTTCTGCTCATGTACAGATGTGGATGAATGTGGATGCAGTTAGCAGTTAGGTAACAATGTTATCACCAGTGCAGAGTGTGATTTCCACAGGGCACTGCAGTGAGTCGGTATCGTAATGTGCCTAGGTCAAATGGCATTTCCCCCGATCAGCTGACGGGAGTCTCCACCTCTATCTTCCATGATTTTCTGGCTTAGTCTGAAGTCCCCACATACTTTAAAATATCCACAATTTTTCCGATACCAAAGAACAATAAGCCCTTGTGCCTAAATTATTACCAGCCTGTCACATTAATGTCAATAGTCATGACATTTTTTGATAAACTGTGCTGGTTAGGAAGTTGCCCTGTGATCAGAAGATTGTTGGTTTGAATCCCAGGACTGCTAGTGACACCACTGAGATTTGCATTGAGTTGTTTCATCTCACAGACTTCATGTGTCTTTGACCAGTAGTACTCTAAAGTGGTGGCCATTGGATAAGCAACACTTTATATTCAAAATGAAGGAAGCGTTAATTTTTACATTTTAGATATTTTGTGCTGCTAAACAGTGTTTTTAAGCAGGAAAGTTTGGTCTGTGCTGACTCTTAACAAAAAACACTTACTGTGCACTAGCTAACATACCAATAAGTTACAAGGTGGAGCATCCATGGGTAAGACTAATTTGTCCAGAATGTCTCACAGATGCTTGATGGGATTGAGATCTGAAGAAATTGGAGGCCAAAGGCAAATGTGATCAGGGAATGCCATTGCTATCAAGGGGCCTGCAATAATGTTTAATCTCCTATTACATATAAAAAAAAACAAATAAATGACATGGCTGAAAGTTATCTGGCAGAATATTGCTCAGAGCATCGCACTGGACCATCTTCTTTATATAGGATATCCTGTTGCGACAACTTCCTCAAGTAAGTGAGGCAAAAACACCCAGCCATCCATATGATTTAAAATACGATGGACGGCGAAGGCTGCTCGCAAGAGCGCTCTGGTCACGAGTGCCGCCAAGAAACCTCACCCTTTCAGTGTTAAATTGGAGGCACGTCAAATAAATAACTCAGGGATCCATGTACATCCCTACAATACATTATCTGACTTTTCACACTTCAGCCACTGGATTTCAGGATGGCAGTCTTGAGTGAAGTTTAAAGAATGGCATTAAGGAGTCAGCAAGTTTCTCTCCAGTGCACCCTTTCATGCCAAACCACTATGAATGAATATGTTTCAGTGAAAGCCTTTCAGGGATTTAATTATACAGAAATTTAAAACAGTGACAGTCCCCTTTAACCCATATCTCCCAACCCAATCTCATAACTTAAAAAATATGTTATATGCGATCGAGATTTAAGGCTTTTTGTTGTGCTAGGACAACGCTTCACTACCCTATGTGTTTTAATGCGCAGTGCATAACATCGCCAGTGTCTGCGGTAACTGGTGACTGTTATGGTTAGAGTTAGGTTTAGGATTAGGGTTAGGATTAAAATTAGGGTTAGGATTAAGATTATGGTTAGGGTTGAGGTTAGGGATAGGGACTTTCCCCAGCTCACAATATTTCAACCAGTTTTAACCACTTTGCAAACAAAAATGATAAGGAATCAACTTATTATTTGTCTCCTACTGTCCCTCAGTCACCGGTTATCGCTGATACTGGCGATGTTACACAAGTGCGCATTAAAATACATTGGGTAGTTAAACATTGTTCTAGCTTGAAAAAGTGAAGCGTTGTAGCATGAAAAAAACCCTAAAGCGTGATCGCAGGACGTATTTTGATTAAATTGTATTTTGTGATGGCTGCACATGACCTTTCCTCACTTCCACAAAACTGAAAATATCTATAAAATGTTCCACTCTTGATATATTTTTGAGCATGCCAAGTACATCAAGTCAATGTATGTTATTGTAGGTACATGATGAGGAAAGCAGCTCGAGAGCTCTTAGATCAAATTATTGAAGCAGCTGTTGTCATGGTACCGGCACATAGAAACAGTTCTGTGCATTGGGAGGTATCAGCATCACATCTTTTTTCTATGTGGGAGAGGAATAGACTGTGTTTATATCCCAGATTGCACAATTAATCGTTTTTTCCTTGAAGGAAAGATTAGATATTTCTTGCTAAACAGTCAGAGCAGTAAACAGCATCAATATGCCGCAGCCAGTGTTGCCAGTTTGGGTTGTTTCCCACTGAATTAGGGGGAGACTGGTGGGACTTGTTTTGGCAGATGAACAAAATTTTTGGTTTTTTTGCAGGTTCTGAAAAGTATAATGAGTCAAAATAAAAATATGCATCACATATCACATTAATCTACTCTGAAAACATTGAGCTTATGCTGCAAGAAAAGGGAGGCAGATACACATTCAAATTAAATCAATGAAATAACTATTGATAGCTATTAATTATTGATACTTTTTATTTGCCTGGGCCTATGATTCACAAGTGGTCCAAACTGATGTAAAGGTTTGGTTTTTTAGACCAGCAGCCCCCAACCTTTTTTGCACCATGGACCAGTTTCATGTAAAACAATATTTTCACAGACCAGTACAGATACAACTAAAAACAAAGCTACCCAAAGACTTGTGGACTCAATTATTAATGTACCGTATAATGTAACTAAAATGTTTCAATGTAAAAGATCTTTCAGATAATAATTGAAATATTTTTTATTGTTTTTCTGTGTGGCCTGGTATCTAATGACTCACGGACCAATCCTGGTCTGCGGCTGTGTGGTTGGGGACCTCTGCTTTAGACCACTGGTCCTTTGCATAATAGACTGCACACTTAGATGAATTTAGTTGACTTTACACACAGTAATGTTTTTATATACATTATTTTATATATATTATGTATACAGCACAGTCTCATATCTGCTGTCATTGCTGTTGGATAGGCACCAGTACAAAGCACATTCTCTAAACCAGTGTTTCTCAAACTTCAATTCAAAGGTAGAAATCTAATTTCTAGATAAGATCCGGGACAACAAGTCATATGCAAATCCCTTTTATTAAATTTGCTTACAACATACAACCTAATGAAATAGTGCTGTTTGCCTATGCTTGTTTGCTTGTGAACCTAATCCACTCTCACTTAAAGTATAATATGCACTGTAGTTTTATATAAAAAAAAATAAATAACTATAATTAACTCAATTACTTTAATGCCTCAACAAAGTGGCGACGAGACATAACACCTCTTATAATGACACAGGTAATTCGCTCACTTGCGCTCGAAGGACTGCTCGTAAACGCCTGTTAGGACATGCTAATGTGGATGTGAAGCCTGAGAATTGGAGCACAACAATCACACTGGAGTGTGACAATCCTGGAAAATATGTTATGTTTAACAAAATGAATAAGTTATTGAAATGTACACTTAATTGCATTGCATCAATTAGTTCCTAATATGATGTGTGGACTGGGACCAGAATGACTTGCAGTTTAGTTCGGATACGAACCGACTCTGCTCTGAACTATTCAAAACTCTGTTTGCTAAACAGCGTTACCTTTATAACTTTAGCAAGCGAAGCCACTTTAACCATAGTAAGCATTAACAGAGTGGTTGAATTTGACATTTTTTCTGTCATTTTGCCACGATCCATTTGTTAACATGAACATGTGAAGTCTACCAACAAATAGGGGTGAACACACCCTGTCTAGAGATTTGATCAGCACTGAGGCATTCTGAGTAATCTTATTTAAACTGTCAAATATTTTATTTATAAATCCATAAATTAATCATACATATTAATTTTAATATGTAGCCTCCTCAAATATTTTTGAATAATCTACAGTGTCAATCATTCTGAAAACATCTAACTTTTCCTCTTTTACACATTTTCAAAATGGCAATTTGAAACCCATAACGCTGGACGAACATCTTAGAATTATTTTATACATTTTCCTTCTGTTAACCTTCAAGGTCATTCACAACCTCGCCCGTCCATATCTGTCCGACCTCCTACATGTTGCCACTTCCTCTCGTACCCTCAGATCATCTTCTTCCATTCACCCAATTGTCACCTCTGCCCTTCTCACCTCTATGGGGAGCAGAGCTCTGGCTTTGGACCTCATTACCACCTGACCTTACAGACATTAGTTCCCTCCTACTTTTTAAATCCAAGCCCATCTGTTCAAACTTGCATATTGTCTTTTATATATATGCATTATATGCATTGTCCATTTTTAATGTTTATTTTCTGCTATAGTTTTTTATTGTTATTTACTTACACTTTTTGTACGGTGTGCTTGGGTGCTAGAAAGGTGCCAATAAATAAAATGTATTATTATTATTTATGTCTTATAGATAAGATAAGGTGGCACAAATGGTTGATGAGACTGTGATTTAATTCTCAAGCAAGGCAAGTTCAGCTGGGACCAAAAACAAGAAAGAAGAATAAAAATCAGGAGAAATAAAACAAGCCAATGTCCACAAAATACTTTCAGTGTAGTAGGATTTGACTGGGAGCTGGACAGAGAGGGTCATCAAACCAATCAGTCGGGCCATGACCGGTGAAATTCATTCTTGAGGATCTGGTTCAGGACATCCCTAGGGACCCAGCTTTCTTTCTCAGGGCTGTACCCTTCCCAAATAGGCCAGGTATTGCAGAACTCCCCGATGATGCAGATACTTTAAAAATGTGTAGAAGAATAATGCACTATTTAACAGCTTTTTAAAGCTGGCTACAGCTGGTGCAGATCTAATAGTGATGGGCAGCTGTTTCCAGCAGTGGATGGCATAGTGATTAAATGCCATTTCACCTTTTTTAGTTTCAGCTCTTTTTACCACTGGCAGACATATTCCTACAGATCTATGTGACCTACCAAGAGTATATACATCTTACGACCCAAAACATTGAGTGACTTATAAACTATGAGTAATGCTTTCTCTCACTTTAGCAATGTTTTTAAGGTGCCAAAATGCTGACTTTGTTATAGCTTTAATTTGGTCACTATGATCTCCATCCAGTATTTCTTTTATGTGGGTAAAAATCTTAAGTGCTCTAGATTTCAGGATTTGATTAAAACCACTTTCTCTTACCTTGCCCGTAAAGGAAAGACTAGAGATAGACTTGTAACTATTAAGGGCAGAAAAGGCTAAATAACACTTCTTCTGGAGATGTTTAGTAACTGCAGTTTTCAGAAATGCTAGAGAAATATGATCCAGTCTCAATGTGCACCAGGTTTTATACTAAGCTACTAAAAAATACCTCTATCATTGGCAAATGTAGTGTGAGTGTTCTTTCTGTGTGTGTAAGGATATTAGATAAATATGCATTTCTAGCTCTGCCCAACTCAAGGGTATAGATGTGGAGTCTCTCTTTGAAAATGTCATGGTTGAGATTGCTTCCAATGGGGCTCCTGGGTTCTCATAGTCCTCCTAGCACTTTCTTGCATTCCCTTTTCTGATTTATCACTGCTAAGAAACTCTCCATGGTGCTTTCTGTTTACCAGAAATTGTTCTGATCTTGAGGGGTACTATAGCATCAAGGGCCCAGAGCATTTCAGAAATAAAGTGACATTCATCTATTGACTTGCTCCTTGAAGTCATAGACAAGGCTTTCATAAAGACAGCCCTGGTATCTTCATTAATATAACCTTTTTGATAGTTCCAGAGCTAAATTAGATGATAATAGAAACAAAGAAAACACAGTGATGATCAGATAAAGCCACATCACAGAAACAATATTGAGGCCTTTATTGATAACGAACCTAAGATTCTCAGCCTCAGATTCTCTTGTTGATAATAATGTCAGTTAAATGAGATCTACAAAATAGAAAAAAGCAAGAAATGTGAGCAATATCAGTACCACTCCACTCTATGCAGGACTTCAAAGGTGTCAGATACAACAATACTTTATTTAACTGCACTGTCATTAGAAATGTGAGTATGACATATAATAAGTTAAAATCAGTGGAAATCACTGAAAACATCTCCAGAAATTATTAAGTGATATTATGTTGTAGTTCAGTGGCCGGTTGAAAATTGCAAGAAGAAGTGAGCATTTTATGATGACAGAGGCATTCAAAAGAACAAAATTCACCTAAAGAAACTGCATTACGTTTTCTCTATATTATTTTCCTGCACAAGAGACATTAAAAAAGTTCTAAGTGTTACTGGCTGGTGGTCCAGTTTGATACAGTCTACCTCTGGGGCTCAGCTTGTTGTTAGTGCCGCTAGTTGCGGTCTGTAGAGATGTGAAGGTTTAATGGAGGTTGTCACAGACTCACCGTGGCTCAGACTGCCCAGTTAATGAGGGCTGTGCTAGAGCTGGATATGCTGGAAGAACCTATTAAAGAACAGATTAAACTGATTGGTCCTCTCCTCATCCCCATCAGTCCTAAGGCTGCTGGTCTTGATGCCGGTGATGTTCTTCATGCCCCTCCACACATACCTGCTGTTATTCTGTTGCAGCAACTTTTTCCTGTATCTGTCCTTTCCCTCACAGACAAGCACCTCTGTACTTCCTTGGCTGCCTCTTTATCACTGGGCCTTAATGCTTTCTTCGTCTCATTCAGGAGGGCTTTGATGTCTTCGGTGACCCATGGCTTATTGTTGGGAAAGCAGCGTATGGATTTCACTGGTACAGTGCTATCCATCCAGAAGTTGATGTACTTAGTGACACAGTCTGTGAGGTTGTGAACGTCCTCTCCATGTGGGTCGTACAGGGCCTCCCAGGCTTTAGTGTACATGCAGTCTTGCAGGGCTTCACTGGCCTCTTTTGACCACTCCCTCTCTGTCCCGACATGTTGCTAACTGCCTCTTGACCAGTGGTAGGAAGTTAAGCTGAAGGTGCACCAAGTTGTGGTCTGATCTGCCCAGAGGTGGGATACCTCTTTGACATTAGCATACAGCAAGTCCAATGTCTTGTTTTCTCTGATGTGGCAGTCTACAAACTGTGTGAAGATGCACAGTGTCCTGTTAAGTGAAACATTATTGAAATCGCCAGATATTAGGACGAAGTGTCCTGGTGCATTTGCTGCACACATCATTAGATTAGATTAGATTCAACTTTATTGTCATTACACATGTACAAGTACAAGGCAATGAAATGCATGCTGTCGTCACATTGGGCGAAGGAGGAAAGTAAACAACCATGGGGATCACGTGTTAGAATTTTCTGGGCAGATAGTATGAACGTAGCCCCACTGCTAACAGTTCAATGTCCGGGCTGCAGACGCATTCCGAAATCACAATGTGACTCGGGGGGGGACCATCAAAGAGAGTACGTCTGCCCCATTGCTCTTTTCACTCTTGTGCAGAGTCTGTCTACTCAAACACACGAAACGCTGGCAACATCCATGGCAGAGTCAGGAACGCGCTCATGAAGCCATGTTTCAGTAAAGCATATAAAATTGCACTCACGGAATTCTCCGTTGTGTCTGACCCATGCCATAAGCTTGTCCATCCAAAGTAACAGATCATTGAACTTAAGTGTGAAACATCAGCAAATGAGAAAAAATCTCATGCAGCAATATTTAGAACTGTTAACAAAAAAACTCCCCCATTAAAGGGTTTGTCACAGACACACCCCTCACACACACTCTTCTTCCTCCTCTGGTCTGGCAGAAGGTTTTGTAGCATACGGGCCTCCACTTCCAGAATGGGAAAGAATTTCTTCCCTCAGGCCATTCAGCATTCACTGCTTTTGTCCTTTTGTAGTGTTACTGTTGTGTTTTTCTTGTTTCTCTGTTTTCTCTCTTTGTCTTTATCTATTGATGACACAAAAACAAATGTTCACTGAAAGCTATTATATGTAATGTTCCCTGAGATTCCTAACTAAGGCAACTGTTTAAGTATTTATCCCTTTGTTAGGAGATTATTGACTCAAATCCCATCATAACAATAACCATCTGCAGCTGGGAGAAAGTACCCCCTATCCCCCAATCCTAATTCTCAAGCCAGCTGGCATTGTGCAGTAGCATGAGTCCAAGAGAACCGAGAAATATTAATAGATGAAACATGCCTTCATTCACGTTTTGTCTCCTGCTGTATTTGGCAGGCTTTAGTGGCTGTATGTAATTAGACATAACCACCACAGCTGTAGACTCACTCAAAGTCAAGTTTCTGTTGTGAGATGCACAATAACAAACTAGAATTATCCTTCAGAGTGTAACGAGGTGACAGAAAGGAGTCCAGATGCAGAGCAGTAATTGAATATTTAATAGAAAATAAAGTCCACCAGGCAAAAAGAGAAA
>JBBPDE010015602.1:0-11058 GCA_037974605.1 Nannopetersius ansorgii
ATGGATTTCCAATTGGAAATAGCCTTTATTCACCACTGGGTTCCTGAGCAAGGCCCTTAGCCCTCTCCTTTAGTCAGGGAATGGAAGTCACTGTGGATAAATGTAACTGATGCAGAGGAGAGAAGGAAATGGAGTTGGTTCATCCGGTGGGGCAACCCCTAATTGGGAGCAGACGGAAGTAGAAGAGGAAGTTTGATAGGCCTTAAATTCTCCACAAGTGAAGTTATTAGCAGTCAGCAGAGGAAACTCACATCAGCAGGATCTCGTTTATGCATGAATATTTTATTTCTCTGAGGAGCTCACCAGACAGCTCAGAGACTCAGAGACTTAAGACACTACTCTAGTAATATTGGTTTTACTGTAAAACAGCATAGACAGTAAAAATGTGTCTCATGAATGTATGTTACAAGCTTCAAAAACTCCAAATGTCTTTGTTTAAGTAGGACTGACTTTAAGTCCAGATTCTTTAGTTGATTGTCAAAATAACTGATAAATTACTGGAGATAATTGGTTGAATTGACACTTCTCATTATCAATATACATTCATTTACTTTTATTAAAATGAAAAAAGTTAGTGAAAGTAATTTTTAATAATGAAAAATAATGGACAGAATGTAATATTGAATAAATTTTTTTTGGGTCCGTGTTGCAATTGCAGTACATAGCTGTAGAATTATAAGATATTATCTCAGTGGGTAGGATACTTGAGGTCATAGGTTCGAATCCTACCTTCAGCACCACCAAGTTTCTCCAGGGAGACTGTCCCCTGTAGTTAGAGAATGAAAGTCGCTTTGGAAAAAAAAATGCCGTAAATGTAAATAACATACAGATATTCGATTCTGCATTTATTTTAACATTGTTGTGAACACAGTGATAAAATGACGTGTTTAGTTTGAATGCTTATGTGCAGAATATAACATATTATTCAGTGCTTTTAAATTATTCCTCTAACCCATCTTAAATGTATTTGGATCATAACGTTTATGTAAATGCTGTTCTCCCCTCTGTGGGTGTGTCTGTCAGGACACACATCACTGTAGCAATCAAACCCTCAAACATGCTGTCTTAGCTTTCTTGCACTGAATGTAGATGTGTGATGTCCTTCCCCGGGGTGACAACTCTCCAGTGGTCTCAGTGCACCACATTTAGGTTTCTTAAGTTCATTATTCAGTAAAAGAATTGGTTCGTGTTGGGATTCAGGGCATATGCATCTCTTTGTGTATGTTGGATATAGATGAACACTGGAAATGTCGTCAAAATCAAAGCTTCGTGGGCTTGTAGATGTGACAGTAGTGCTTGACTTGTGTGTAGTTTTCTACATACAGGTTGCTTGTAGCAGGAAATGTGCTTGCACTTCAAGGTGCTTTCTAGGAACGCATTCTAACAAATTGTCATTGCATGGTTGTCTATATCGTAGATACCTATCTCTATTCCGTGAACAATGACAAACCACCTTTCCATGGTCTGAAGAAACTGGATAACCTACATAGTAACAGTAGTTCATAAAATGTAGGCACATTATGTGTTTACTATTTGGTTTGCTGCCTCCTGTGTTTTCTTTGATTCTCACACAGTTTGTACATTTTCATTCGTTAAGTTTTGAAAGTGGTGAGTATGTAGAGTGTTTTAGAAGACTGGGGGTGGCAGGAGTGGTGTGTTTGGAAGATTGGGGATATTGTTCATGGGGCTTGCCCATGACAAAAAAGTGGTCCCCAGTGTAATTAACTGTTATGATTTAATGAAAAGGGCTTTATAATATCACAAAGTCCCATAACATTGCCAAAACATTTATTTTACTACTAATATTTAGTGTTTTCATGTCAAACAACCAGGGATGAGGTGCTTGTTATAACAGACACTTAGCTTCATGGACATGTTCACAAATTTAGATGTATTTTTCTAAACAAAGAGTAAAATGGTTGCCTCCTAGTTCTGTATAAGGCTTGTCAGTTTATTATAGCTATTTTTAGTGGTAAAGATAAGTGTTGAACCTTGCATGTTTAGTTATTATCATCATTTTTAAATGTAGTTAGACAAATTTGCAAGTATTGTTGTGCTGACTGGTTTGCGTTTGCATCTACATATGATTATATTGCATTCTTTAGGTTTTGATATCACATACACACCAAAAACCTTTAATCAAATGAAAATTAGAAAACTACTGACCTACTTAAAAACACAAACAGAATCTCTCCATTTGTTTCCATGTGCTAGGAGTGAAATAATTCATGTAAAGTTACTACATGGTTTTATTTTCCCTGGAGATAAATGTGACGTCTAAGGATTAAGCAGCTGATCTGGTATCGTATGGTATGAAGTTCTGGTTACATCTTGGACTCTGTGGTCACTGATGAACACTCTGTCTCCCTAACAGGGCATTAACATCGTGGGGCCGAGTAATGCAGACGTGCCTGCCCCTGTCCACCACGGGATGTACCAGCTGGACATTGTACTGAAGAAAGGGAATAATCTGGCCATCAGGGACAGAGGAGGTGGGCAGGCTTTTACTTGCTTTTCTGGGAAAAATCACTTTCTTAATTTAATTTTAATTTTAATGATCATGACCTAGATCATGATAAACTATCGTTTTCCTTTGTGATTCCTTCATAATGATTGCATGGTTTCATGTACCAAAAACAGTCATATAGGTCAGAGGTCCACAACCACCGTGCCGCAACCTGGTATCGGTCTGTGAGTCATTCGGTACCAGGCCACACAGAAAGACAGAATAAAAAATATTTTGAAAGTCTGAAAGATCTTTCATTTTGAAAACAACGCTAGTCTTGGTCATGTGACATGGCAAATCAAAAATTTAGTCCACAGGTTAGCAAAAATTAATTAAAAACAAATGGGCTTTACTATCTATACTGGTCTGTGAAAATATTGTTTTACATGAAGCTGGTCTGTGATGCAAAAAAGACTGGGGGTCCATGATATAGATGACTATTTTCCAAAATTATTTACTTGCTTTTGGAAACTGTGCTTTTGGTATTGATGCAATGAAAAGATTTGATTGGCTTTCCTCATTTAATAAGTAGTGTATGCTGGGGCAGTGTATTTGGAACCCCAAACCCAAACTGGATGCTGTTTTTGACCTTGCTGTTGCAGCTTATTGTTGCTGTCCCCCTGAGTTCACTAAACAGTGTACAGTGAAGACAGTACCAGCCTGAATAACTCGAATAGCCAGGGACATACACAGTATCTCCACTGTATCTTTCATTGCTCAGTTTCATTTGCATCTCTCTAGACAGGTGAAAGGAAGTTGATGGATGACTTGTACATTTCACCCCTTATCTCAATACCGGTATAAGCAGCTATTGAGTCATGCAGGAAGCATGTATGAAAGAGCGCATTTCAGGGAGTGTATGTGTCAGAGCCAGAGGGATTGTTTTGGCTGTTGGACTGCTAATGGGCTCATTAGGGCCGGAATGGGACGCTACAGCAGAACTATCCAGATACACTCATGTATAGTTAAATAATGAGTAGAAGACTGAGTTGACCTGCACTTATTCACGAGACACTAGGGAGTCAAGGAAAAGCAAAAACAGTTTCTGCACAGAAGCGCCTAGACAATCATTTAAATTTCAATGTTACTGATTCTTGGCTTATATGAAATATTTATTTTTTCCTTGAATAAAAAAAAAATTAAATATGCAAATATTTCCCCAATGTAAACATTTACTTTCCACAACTTTGCATAATTTATCCTTGCCTACATCAGTAGCAGCTTTAGTTCCAGCAATGTTTTTTTTGCAAGGCCTCTTTTAGCATTTAAGAGGAGCATTCCAACAGCCTGAGCTGTTTTATTAGTGTATGTTAGTTATTTCCATCTCCATAACTATCCGTTTACACTTACATTTATGGCATTTATCAGATGCTTTTATCCAAAGCGACTTCCATTCCGTAACTACAGGGGGCAGTCTCCCTGGAGCAACCTATTATTAAGGGTCTTGCTCAGGGACCCAGTGGTGGTGTGCTGAAGGTAGGATTCGAACCCATGAGGCAAGTATCCTACCCACTACGCCACCACCACCCACACCCTTGGAAAAGATAGGTAAAAAGATAATGAAAATGTCTTTAATGTTAATTAACTCAGTATCACACTGAAAATCTAACCCTTAACTAAAGTGAATTTTCCTTACATATGTTTCAGTGTTATCAGCCAACAGATATATCAATAAAATCAAAAAGTACGGTATATTTCTATGAATATGTTTTCTTGCACAAAGTGGTAGTTGGTGACAACAAAGAATTCCCTGTGTACTCATGCCATTTTTAATAAAATATGTGTCAGCAGCTTTGAGAAATCATGTTATTAATAAAGAAGAGTGGATTAAAAGGCAGCCTTTTGCCTTAATATTAAATCGATGCATTTTGTCTGCCACCCCAGCCTATTAACTCTATTCAGTCAGGTCAAATAGAATGAGTGACAGTGGTGGAGCCGCTACATTTTTGGCTGTCCTCGTTGCTGAAGCTTAGCCGTAGCCCACCTGAACGTTTCCTGACCTGGACATGACTCATCTCTGGCTGCCTGCATGAGGGCTCATTTTCTGCCAGAACATGACTGCAGCTGCCAGCCTGCTCGCCCCCAGCACTGCCATAGTATTGGTGGAAATATAAACTGCTCCTCATTCTGTCTTTCCATTTTCCTCTCTAGCTGTCAGAAGACAAGAATTGCTTCAAGTGTTGTGATTTGACATCCTATATGAAACCATAGTTGGTGTGGTCATATGACATCATGGCATGAAGAGTTCAGGAGAAACAATAGAAAAGCTTTCTAAAAAGACCACAAGACTTTCCATAACATTAGTTGTCTGTTATGTTTCTGAGTGTTGAAAGAAGTAAGGTCATGCTATTGTTATTGTTGTTGCCTTCAGTGCACAAAACCCACTCTGTTCTCTTGTCTAGAGAGGTAAACTTGGTGTACAGTTTCAGAGGTTTTCACACTGACAGATAGAGAGAGATGAAAGAAAGAGAGAAGTATGTGTCTTCTCAGCCCATTGACTCCAACTCTATTTTCATGCAGCCTCTAAAGGCTCCTTGTCTTCTTCTAACTGCATTTAGACAACAAGCCACAATACAGAAGTCTTTGTTTAGACCCCCTTTCGTATAATCACTTTCACTATAAAAAACAAATAAAAGAAACTACACAGATTAAAGCAGTAGCAATTAGCTGAAAGATGATTATGCATATTTTAAATTCTGCTGCTCTCTTTTATCGGGGCTCCAGATGAAATAAAAACCTTAGGAGCCATTGGCTCCGAAGCACAAAATATTTGGGAGCCAAATAATTTTTTTAGTAGCCATAATCTCTGTCAAATACAATACAAATGCAAATTTTTTAAAACGATGTGTTTCTCGTGCACTTAATATTTATTTTTTGTATATACTTTCCTATATATTTTAGAATGCTGTTCAAATTGTTTCATTGTTTAGTCCATTTGTATTTTCTGACTTTTTCTAAAACCCTGACCAGAAGTGATGACCACTCCTACCTATTTGCTGAAGAGAAACAGTAGGATTTTATGCATCCTTGTGATCAGTGTGTGAGTGTGTGTGTGTGTGTGTGTGTGCGCACGCGCTTCATTCAGGAATGTACCTGTATCTGTGCAATTTTCTACATTTTATCAGAGGAAATGAATAGGTTACATATAGATACTAATATCACTAGTATCAAATTTTAAAACGTTTCCATGAGAAACTGTCATGGATGTCGCACCTGTCATGATGCCTTGCTTTACCACAATGATCACACCAAGGTGGGCAGGCTTCCATGACTGTGTTTTCTTTATTTTTGTTAAACGGGAACAGAAACCTGGCTCAAGGGCCGATACACGGAGAACCGGAACACAAACGTGATGAAATGCAACAATAAAGCAATGATGGACCGACAACCAAGGCCCACATAAACTGAACTTAAATACATGAAATGACACAGACAGAAATCAATGACAAAACCCAATCACCTAAACTAAACACAAGACAGGTGGAAACGAGATACAAGACACACAAAATGCACAAAATTCAAAATAAAAGCCCCCCAAAACTAAACCATGACAGAAACAAGGCATCTGATACAAAATGCAGTAAACTGACAACACTTTAGCCTATTCTGTTGTGCTACATTCCAGTTTTGCCAGTGAATAATTATAACTTTTTGTTAAAATACCTTAATAACACTTAAAATGGTTAGAACTTCTGTTCCGAACCAACAAAAACTTAACATGGACTGAAAGAAGTAATGTTTAGTGTGATGACAGATATAAATAGTCTGATTGAGCATTCCATAAACTGGGGAAAGATTTAGCCTGGGCTAATAAATCCAACATTAAAACCAACACTAAAGAAATGTTACAATTTTTTGCATAATTTTTACAATTCATCCAAAAAATCGATGGAAAGCTGGCAACCTACACATCTCCCACTTTGTGCCAGATCAATTTTCAAGCTGATCTCAACAAGCCTGGGCAAATTGCCAAATAGAGTGAAAGTGACAATCTGGTCATACGTGAACACACCACAGCACACAGTGAGAACAGCACGAAATACTTCCTCTGCATTTAACCCATTCACCAAGTGAAGTAGGGAGCAGCTACGAACACAGCACCCGGGGAGCAGTGTGTGGGGACAGTACCTTGCTTAGGGTACCTCAGCGGTGCCTAGCGGTCTTGGGAATTGAACCCAGACTTTCGGATCACAGGGCAAATGCCCTAACCACTAGGCCACCAACTGCCATCACAAAGATGATTCAAGGAAAGTATTTTACAGTATTTGCACATTATTTAGATACAAAAAAATGTATACTAAAGATCCCTGAATCTGTCTATTCAGCTTACATCAGTTAAGCTTTCTCCATACATGCTCAAGTTAAAAGGAGTTTTTGATCCCAGGCTGCTTTTTAAATTAGGCACAATACAGGTAAGCCAATCAGAACAGAGCTCATTAACATCCATCAATCTTAATGGCAAAGCAGCATAAATAGCCTGATGTTGGAAAACAAGCATTTTTTATACAAGAAGCCAAACAAACATTATCAGTGAGGCATAGGGGAAGAAAAATATTTGTGTTAATTAATAACATTTTGTTATGCATTTATTATAAATTGTGGTTTGGAATTAAACTCCAAACCACAATTTATATAATATTTTGCATGCACTCATAGAGCCAAACAGAAAAACGTAAAACACACACACACACACACACACACACACACACACACACACACACACACACACACACACACACACACACACACATTGATGGCTTTCTGCTAAGCTAAACAGTGAGAAAGCACTGACAGGTCATGTGATGATGTCTTGGACCCTCACAGCCCCCCCATCCCCTCACAGCCCCCCACAGAGAATAAACCCACACCTCCCCCCAGTGGCTGTGAACACTACTGCACATTCCTGCTGCTCGAAGGGAGAAAACGCACCCAATTTCAGACGCCAAACACATCTTGGCTGTCTTGACTTTCATCGAGAAAAAAAACCTAGCAATTCAGAATCTATTTTCCAAACTATTGATTCTAAATTATACTGTAATTTCATGTTAATTCAAGCAGGAATGTCTGTCCCTCGACACACTTCCATCAGGAGACAGCATTCATTTTGATGGAAAACTGAATTATTTACACAAACAGCTCGAGACGAGAGAGGTCGGAGCTCGGTCCTGATCACTGGACACGTCTTCGGTGCGTTTGTTTGGGTTTTGATGGAGTCTGGATGGTAACAGTGCTGTAAAAGATTGATCTCAGACTAACAGTGTGTGCTCCACCGTGTGCTTCATGTCGCAGGCCGTCGCCGCGCGAGTAGCTCGGGAAAACCGCAGTGTGTTCTTCCCAACTGACTGCAGATCCATACATGTATGAGCAGCAGAGAAAGTCACGGTCAAATCGATAGCGCAGGGGTGAAAAAAAAGAACGAAAGAAAAAGAAAAATCTGTTCCAAAATACAGCAGGTCGAACGCAGTTTTCCCACCAGAGAAGAAACCGAAGACGAACTGGAGGAGGAATAAAATTCTCTCTCTCTCACACACACATACAAACACATTCATGTTCTCTCTCTCTCTCTCTCTCTCCCTCTCTCTCTCTCTCTCTTTCTGTTTTCTTTCTCTGTTTTCCTCTCTCTCCCTGCTCTGACCTCTCTTCCTCTCTCTTTTTCCTCCCTCTGTCATTCCTCTCCCTCATCTTTTGGCCTCTTCTCTCTCTCTCTCTCTCTTTCTCTCAAACACACACATACTTTCTTTCTCTCTCCCTTTTTTTTCGATCTCCATCTTCCCCTCTTTCCTCCCCATTTCGCTCCCTTCCAGTTGCTCTCTCTCTCCACCCCCCTCTCACTCTCTCTCTCTTTCTCTCCCCCTCCTCCCCCCTCTTTCTCCATCACTCTCTCCTTCTATCTCTCTCTGTCTCTCTCTCTCCTCCCCCCTCCCTCCCTCCCTCTCTCTCTCTCTCTCTCTCTCTGTCTGTCTTTCCCCCCTCCTTCCCCCTCTCTCTCCATCACTCTCTCCCTCTATCTCTCTCTGTTTCTCTCTCCTCCCCCCCTCCCTCCCTCTTTCTCTCTCTCTCTCTCTTTCTCTCTCTCTCTCTCTCTCTCTTTCTCTCCCCCTCCTTCCCCCTCTCTCTCCATCACTCTCTCCCTCTATCTCTCTCTGTCTCCCTCTCTCCCATGCTCTCTCCTCCCCCCTCCCTCCCTCTCTCTCTCTCTATCTGTCTCTCTCTCTGCAGCTGTTCAGGTATTTTGCCAGAGACCGATGACGGCGGATCCTCGACGCTCCACAGCTGGACAGCTGCAGTTAACAGCCTGCGATTGTGATTTATTCAGATTGTCATTTATTTATTTATTTATGCTGAAGAACACGGCAGCCAGGAGAAGAGCTGGAGGCTCCACGCCAGTAAACGGGCACCATTGGAACGGATGACTCTGGCCGATCCTAAACATGGAATAACACTTTATTGATTTATCAGTAAAAACTGTTCTTTATTCAGTAATTGCTTCAAATCATTCAGCAACTACTATACACTAATCACTAATGACCCCAAATTACTTAGGGCAGGGTTTTTTCCATGGTATTATTTAGTAACAATGATAAATTATTCAGTAATTACTGTACATTATTCTATACATTATTCCCTATGAATTTATCAGTAAAGCCCACAAATTATTCTCTACTGTGAATTTTACAGGAAGTACTATAACATATTTAGTAATTACTGCAAATTATTCAGTAACTACTATTATTACATAGTAACTACTATAAATAACAAAGCAACTACTATAAATGATTTACTAACTACTTTCAATTGTTTAGTAACCATTAATTATTCAATAACTACTAGCTTATTCAGTAACTATCATAGTTTTCAATAATTAACAAAAATGACACAATAACTACTATACATTAATCACCAATGACCACAAATTATTCAGTAATTACTATGAATTATACAGTAATCACAATTTTTTTGTAACTACTTTAAACGAGTCAAGCTTGAATTATTCAGTAACTACAATAAATGATTCAATAATTACCAAAAAATCATGCAGTAACTACTTAAAACTCATCTGTTCAGATTAGCTTACCCCACATGACTTACTCACAACTCATACCACCATCATCCATAAACATATATCATCCTTTCGTATGTATGTGTTTGTTTTTTGTATGTAAATTTGTTTATATGTTATTCTGTAAAGTGACCTAGTGATTGTAAATAAAATGATAAAATTATTAAAAATATTATTAGTAGTAGTAGTAACTGTCATAAATGATTCAGTAAATACTGTACAGTATTCTATTATAAAATATTTCTTTATTATTATTTGGTATAATTTAGTTCTATAAATGCATGATATTGGCGTTTCCATATCTCAGTATTTTAGCGTCTCTTTTATTCTGAAATGATCGTGTCTGCTCGACATTATAACACATTATAAACCGTAAAAGTTACACTAAAACAAACATATCTGTAATAATGCAAGGCAGGAATCGTGCATTTATTTGATCCACTCTCCGTTAAGTTACGAATGCCCGTTTATATGCTGTATGGACCATTTGACCCCTGGTTTTGCTTTATTTGACTGGAGATGGATGCCTTTAGCCTTGACCCCGAAGCTCCTTCACCTCTGTCAACGTTCCACCTACACATTCATTCCTCTCCTCCTACATAAAGCTCTACACTGCAGTGGGACCAAGGCCACCAGGGACCGTGCACTAATGTTGGAGAAAAAATGCACTGGATATGTAACATTTTTTTCCAGAGCAAATAATGTGAATACGTTCACTCTTACACCCAGTAATGTGGAACCACTTCTACCCAGCTATAGCTTTTTAACATTTTCATCACATTCTACATTAAATTAGGCTCAGCTGCTATGTTTTTTAATAAGAATATAAAAATTAGATTTAGAATATTAAAAATTAGATTTAATTATAAAATAAAAAACATTGTAACTGTACAGATGACATTACGTTAGACCCTTCAGAATAATGTATGTGTTATTTTCCCATATCTATCATTTTCACACTAGAACTTATTCTGACACAAATCAACCAGATGTATCACTTCCTTTACATTCCAAAAGAGGCCAAACCCCTTATCTTGACTCCTAACAAAACTGACATTCCAGTATAAAAGGTCTCAGATATTTTATTTATAGCACATGACAGCTTCACATGGTGAATTATTGATTGCCTGTCACTTAAAGGCATTTCTCTAATACACAATATGTAGCATGAGATTTAGCCTTTCTGAGATTGGTGAAGGAATCCGAAGGGATCAAATTCTCTGTAGTGCCAAAAAGGACATGAAAAACTATGATGTTCTAATTCAAAGTTTGCAAAAATAGAGTATGCAAGAAGATACAAATAAAAACAACTCACTACCATAACATGATACCAACACAGACTGACATCCAAGTAGATACTCGCTTCTGTGCTGTTATTATACATGCTGTTTTTTACAGGTGTAGCGGGAGAGAATTCGGGGGTTTGTTTACAGCTTTCCCCGTTCTCTTCCGGTAATTTGGAAGCAGCCCTGCTTATAGGTTGGCCTGAGTA
>JBBPDE010015647.1:0-11056 GCA_037974605.1 Nannopetersius ansorgii
GTGAGGATTGTAGAGTTGACACAAACTTTTTATTACCGGTCATCTTCATGTTCTTGATAGCATGCCTTAAGCCCCTGACACATTCTGGGATATGGAGTCACGTTCCATTGTGTTCCACAAAATTACAATTCCAATAAATCAAACTTAATTATGTGTTCTGTGACTAGAGCTTTTAACATTCATTGCTGGGGGTGAAACATTTCCTGTTAATCTGTACAAGTAGTTCAAACTAATATCATTTATAGAATATGTTTGAAGATGTAATGAAATCATATCTGACATATATTGTAAAGCTTCATTGTTAAACACTTCATTTATGTATATTAATTTATTTGAATTTGTATTGAATTGCAATTCTGCTTCCTTTAATTCAATTTTGAATTGTAATTCTAGATCCTGCTTTTGACATCAATTCAAATTCTATTCAAATTCAAGAATTGAATTGGAATTTAGGAGTCATTCTCAATTCAATTCTGAATTGTGCATAAGCTTGCTAAGAGAACAGGTATCAGGTGTCAAGCAATATTCAGTAATTCTACATTAAAACAACATACAAAAGAAACCAAGCTGAAAATCAGTTAATGAGGTATTGTGAAAACCTATGCAGCCAATGCAGCCACAATATTACCAATGAGCTGACCAACCCAAACACTTAGATCCCTCAGATGCCTAAGATGAATCAGGGTGGGTGTGACCTTGCTAAAAATATGAAAAATCTAAAAATATCATCTCATATAACAGATCTCAATGAGAAGACAGAACAGTATTTTGTATGTTTGTGCTGTTTTTCTCCCTAGATTCTGCACTAAAGGCACGGTCCAGAGCTGTTTACTTATTTAACATTTGGATTGTAGACTGCCGAACAATTGCACAGTATGAAGCTTCCAGTTTCACTGGGGTATCATCCTTCCCCTCTGGAAATATGCATTGAGTTGCAGTAAAAAGTATGACACACTGTATGTAAATAAGGTATAAAAAAGTGATAATACTGTGTGCTGTTGCGAGACATTACATTGCATTCATTTGGCAGCCACTTTTATCCAAAGCAAGCATTGTGATTATACTCTCATATAATGCAATACCAAAATAAAATTCTGAAAATGCAGACCTGCATGGCGATATCACATATGCAACGTGTTTAGCAGATTAAACTAGCTACCTATTAACTACTAGCTAAGAGTCTAACCAACATCAGGTTTAGTGAGGCAGCAAAATGATTTGAGCATTACTCTAGAATTGAAATGACTTTAGCCTTACCTTTCACAAAAGGGACACAGTCTACACAACTATAGTAGAATTTATGACAGAAGTTTCTAATTAATATCTGTTGCTGTTTCTCTGAAACACTAATCATTATATACTGATACATACTGAAACACTTATGATTATACCAGGTGTCCTTGAATTATTGCAAAGATCTGTTCCTTCGACAGTGATACAACCTGAATTTTGGTGTAAGTCAAAACACACCCTAGACTATTCCCCTACATAGTCCATAAGTACAAGTCAAGTGGGAGTGGGAATGGGAGTGTGTGTTGCAAATTGTTGGTCAGGACCCCCTGCATACCAAAACACCAATCACTATACAATGAAATGCCAATCACTACACAGGGCTGCAGACAAAAAGAAAACCTTAGGAGCCATTGGTTCCTAGACACAAAATATTTGGGGGCCAAATTATTTTTTAGGAGCCATAATCTCGGACAAATGTGATAAAAAACAAAAAATGTTCACGGCACATTCTGTTTCCAGTCTTACCCTGTGTAAAGAGTGTTAAAACGAAACAAGAAATCATGACACAAAATAAGTTGTTGCCAAAGTTAAACACAGTGTTTCTCGTGAGGTTAATGTATATTTTTCTTATATTACAGAACGTGCTCTGCAGCAGGTTGCACGAATCATTTCAAATGAAACTCAATCTGTTAGATAGAGATGTGCCGGTCGGGAATGAGTCGGTTCTTTGACTAAATTTGGTAAAACAAAGAGGGAGCCAAAAGAGCCTGATCCAAATGATCCAACTCATTAAAAAGATCCAAAATTCACATCACTAGCTATCGATCGCATCTCACTATAATCACAGTATCTGCACATAATTATTTTAATTTCTCTTGGTTGTGAGAGACCATTGGCTAGTTGCAAACTAGTTGCTAAATAAATAACCCAGTCGCATTGGCGTCAAGTTTAGGCGCCATCTGAAGCCCTGCTATACACTGAAATGCCAATCACTACATACTGAAATACCAATCACA
The DNA here is from genome assembly GCA_037974605.1 of Nannopetersius ansorgii. Lineage (NCBI taxonomy): Eukaryota > Metazoa > Chordata > Actinopteri > Characiformes > Alestidae > Nannopetersius > Nannopetersius ansorgii. The sequence continues at coordinate 2,250 of JBBPDE010015647.1, forward strand.
ACAGAACTTCGGCCAAGGTGGTAACAAGAATGGTACCGAGTACCGGGTACAAGATTTTAGTTATGGAAAGCCAAAAAAAGCGAGTAGAGTTAAGCCAAACTGAGCTGATACCAGTCAGTGAAAAAGGGTGCATCCACAAAGGCACAGAGTATGAAGCACAGACGAGGCCAGAACTTCGAGCACACCCACTCCATCTGTGTTTTTGAAAAGGAAAGAAAGTTTTCCAGTGATTATGGTTAATATATGAACTATGTCAGTCTTTGTTTTGATACACTTTTGTTATAGGCCTACAGAGAATGTTGTTATATCTTCTAACAGTTTTAAATGCACTTGTTCTCAATGCACTTTGTTCATGCACTTCGTTCAGAATATTAAAATGCACTTGAATTCTTGTTTTATGAGAGAAGATATTTAATTGTATAATATTTCAGCTATCTTACTTTTAGGCTATTAATGAGTGGGGCCAAGTAAAATATTTTATGTCAAATTTGATTTTATATTCTGCATTGTTTGAATGCCAAATAAATATTTTTATGGTTTTGTAACTGATTCTTTTAATAATTCAATAATACTAATTTCTTTTGGTGTTTTGGTTTTCGGCCAAGTGTTTCCTCATGTTTGGTTTCGGTCCAAAAAAATCATTTTGGTGCATCCCTAATGGAAATATCAAAAATACCATTCCCAATCTATGGAAATACCAATCACTATATACCGGAATACCAACCACTATATTCTTAAATACCGATCACTACATACTGACATACCATTAACTATACACTGAAATATGAATTACTACATACCGAAATACCATTTACTATATACACAAATACCATTCACTATATACTGAAATACTAATCACTATATACCAAAACACCAGTCATGATATACTGAAATACCATTCACTATAAACTGAAATTCCAATCTTAAGGCACACCTTGTGGTAACACCTACAGGAACACTCATTTGAAGGTGGTTGGTTTCTGAGTTATTGGAACATTCTGCATTTAGTAAAAAGTGAAAGTGACAATTTGGTCATACGTAAACACACCACAGCACACAGTGTGAACAGCACGAAATACTTCCTCTGCATTTAACCCATTGACCAAGTGAAGCAGTGTGCAGCTACGAACACAGCGCTCAGGGAGCAGTGTGTGGGGACGGTACCTTGCTCAGGGTACCTCAGAGGTGACTAGCGGTCTTGGGAATCGAACCCACGACTTCCTGATCACAGGGCGAATGCGCCAACCACTAGACTACCTTCATTTACATTCTGGTGCTTAAAGTACCTGTAATCATTCAAGGTGGAAGAGAAAATACTTCTGCTTCATATGCTTTGCTTGGTCATAGCCCACAGTACAAATATGAAAATGAATCTTGGTCAGATGGTTCATTTGTATATTACAGCTACCTACAATATCCATTTTACGGTCAATGTGCTGATAATGATCGACAAACTATGTTTCATTGTGTAAGTTGGAAGGGCCTAATTCCTGTTCAGCAGTTCAGTGTAAGGGACAGTTAGCTGTCCTCTCCTCTCTTGGCAGATCAATGCATGTGTGCTTGGCACAGGCGACACTCTTTAGGCTGCCACAAGCCTGTCAAAGCTGACACGGATCCAAGGGCTATAGAACGAGATAGCAGTATCCTCTGAGCTGATGGGGGCAGAAACATAGCTGACGATGACAGGCCATCACTACTTGGTGTGTGAATGTACTCGCATGTGTGCTAGTGTACGTATGTGTGTGCGTCAGTGTTTGTCATCTGCAAAACAAAAAGCTTTTGGAGAAGAGTGGGGCCCTCACAGCTATCTCCATTTAAAGAGGCAGCCTCTCAGGCCGAGTGGACGTGTGTGTCTTTGATGTGCAAGTACCTATTCAAATAAAATAATTGAGTTCATGCTAATGACGAAATAATGAACATTTCCACTTATTTCTTACGCCCACTTAAGCTTGAGGATGCATGCTGACTTCTTAACAGGACATTGCCATTGCCTGAGTCACCGAGATACACTGCTTTGTGCGGGAGTTAGTTTTCATGTTATTTTGTAGGAAAACTAGTGAAAAGCAGCAAATAACTACTTTGTCAAGACCAAATAATAGGGTCCTAATTTTGTGCTGTTCATTTTCTGAAACAAAGAGCAACTTACTGTGTGAACCCTTAAGAGCATGCCTAATGTAACCTAAAGCATAATTAGTCCTAAAAGTATATAAGGATAATCCAATTTAAATTGGACAAAGTATACTTGGCTATTAAAGTGGAGAACTTTTGCTGCAGTGATAACTGCAACTAAACATTTCGGGCAAGTGTTAATCATTCCTGATGATGACTGACTTTTCCTCTGTACAAAGGTGGGATTCTTCACAGGAACTGATTAGCTGCCTAGCTAATTGCGCTCTCTCCGGGTGGACAGAATGGCCCTCCCTCTCCCCCAGTAGGACCCCGTGTCCCCCTCTCCAATAATGTCACATTAGTGACAGTCCAAAAAGATCTGGTACCCGTCTCGGCCTCAATGCTTCAGTATCATCATGTGATTAGCGGAGGGATACAGAGAGGCTGGAACATAAAAAATAAGATTATAGGCAGGAAAATAATGATATATAAAAACATGCACATATAAAATAGATATGGACAACTGATACACAGACAAAGCATTTTAAGGGATTGATACAGATTTCTTTATAGCCAATCTTTCAGCAATTTTTATTGAGCCCCTTCTATGTGAGAATCTCACAATGAATTTTCAACGTAATCTAAATAAACACAAAAAACGCACTAGTTAAATATTGTACCACATCATGGATTAGGTTCATTTTTATCTTTAAAACTGCAACGAGATACTAAAACAAAAATAATAAACTGGCCGTTTGCTAACCATGTTTAGGCCACATATCAGCCACTTCAAAAAGATTCTCCCTATGATCCTACAATTAAAAAAAAAAAAAAAAAAAAGAGTCCTCTAATGTATGATTGAATTACTCCTCTCAGGAACATAGTTTTCAGTAATTCAGCCCTTGCTGCTGTTCATTAGGGTTAGATGCAGCAGTTTACAACTTTTTACAGTCGGCACCCCTCACTCAGTCTGCACTGCGGATAGTGCTCCTTTATACAGGTCTGTAATATGCAAAATCATTTGAATACAAACGCAAACATAGTAACTTGACTATTCAAGGTTAAACTCAGTATTTGGGTAAAGGTGTCATCATATTAAACAAGCCTCTACAGTCTTTGCCGAGTTTGTTCAACAGGTTTGTCTGGTTTTGTGCAAGGCGTGACTGAGAAACAGGGAAAGTTGACAAAATCAGAATTCCTTATCACCAAACCTCACGCACGCCCTTTCTGCGATGCACTGATTCTGTGGCCTTTATTTAGAGTTGTGTGCAAACACATGCACGCAAAAGACCTCCATATGTGCGGGCCAAACATGAACACCCAACACCCCCCAAGAAGGCAAACAGAGCATTCTGTTAGCATTCACAGTGATAAAGCTTTCTCCCTGTTCGACTGCCAGGATGGCAAACTGTGCTCCATTGTTGGGGCATGGGGCTTAACACTTCGCTGTGGAACGCGCGCCACACGGCCCACAAAGACTTGATTGACTGCTCCCACATGCACTCAACAACAGGTACGAGCTACTGTGTAAGACAGGAAATAAACTAAGACACGTTTAGTTGTGTGGAATATAGGGTAGGGCTGTCCCAATTACCTAATTATATATAATTACTGATGACTGATTAAATTGTATTGGTTTGGTAATTCATTTGTAGTTTGAATGATGAACATGCTATCTGCAGGTGATCATTTATTCCAGAGTTGAGACTATATGAATCAGTTACACTGGCTCTTCGTGTTTTCCACCAGCTACACTGGTCAACTGATTTTAGCGATTGAGGACACCCTCAGCTCCTGCACACACAGGCCGTGTTTATACTTCGTCCAAGCATCCTGGGAGACTGGATCACAAGTGGACAGCACTAAATACAAGTGTAAAAGACCACCAAGTCGTACCGTGATCCAATTGTTAAAACCACTAGCCGAGGTGGTCTAGGAGATGTGACCACGTACTTCTCGTAGTGTAAAAGCTAACGCATCCCTGACAAGAACGTCAAAGGAAAGTATGTCACATAACAGTGTGCCAACACAGGAGCAGCATAAAATAAAACACCTACAATAGCAAGTCTGGAAGAGAGCGGATAACTTACACATTTTTCAACAAACAAGACGAAGTGTCACAGGACTGTCCATCATTTTGCACTAAGGAAACAGATGTGGTGGACTCTGCTGACAACAGTATTTCCAGCTATACAGCTGGCTCTTTAAAATCATAAAGTGATGCTGCAGGTTTATTGTTTTAACAAAACTAGCACACAGTATGTGTGTAATGGTATGTTATTGTGAGAATTTGGCAACAGTATGCAGAGATAACTGCAATGTTGCTGTGAGATTAAAACCTAGCAGATGTCACATAGACAGTAATGAAATCTTAAAACAAGTGGTCAGTTGGATGACCATGATAGACCCAAGTGTAAACTGCAATGTGTCTCAACTTTCCACTTGTGATCTGAACACCCAAGATGCGGTGCAAAACCAACTGTAAACAGGGCCTTAGTGGCTTTCAGCACGGAAAACAAAGGCCAAAAATGTTTTCTGCTATTTCCCTTAGCATGAATGTTCTTTAGCTGCATGGGTATGATATGTCTAGTATATCATGTATCATCTCAGTAGATTGTCATGTTAACCCCTAGGAAATTATGTTGACGTTTATCAGACCTCAATTTAGATAGTTGTTGTAGTGTAGCTTGGTTCATATCTGTTATTATTTCTAGGAATTCTTATTTTAATGACTTATTTTCACATTATGAACCTGTTCAGTTCCAGAGTCTTAAAACTGTGATGATTACTATTTTATCTGTCATTTTCCCTGCTTGTGTATATATTTCTGGAAAATGTCCAGAGTCCTCAAAAACAGATCTAAAATACAGGAGCTAGGAGTCCATTTTTTTTAAATAAAAAAATTATTATTTGGTTAGTCATCAGGATAACTGGTAGATTACTTGATAACCCTCAAAATCTTAAAAATACAATCCTCGCCATAATATATGGCATCAGTGTATCACCTTCAAGCTGCAAATGAAATGTAATACTTTAGACAGCAGGTTTATGGTGTTTATCTTGGCTCCCTTCTCTTTCCAGTCCCAGCATCTTGTCATCCCTCCATTTTCTGTCTATTCCAATTTCCTCTGCTGCTATCCTCTCAGCACTGTGTGATAATAGCAATTTTGGCCTTTTCCCAGTGGATGCAGAGACGTGTACTGAAGCCCTGATTGAGAGCAAACCCTGATATCCAGCTGCTGCTACAGGCAAGTCGGCAGGCAGGGAAGGGTGGGATTACCATGCGTGTACTTCAATGGCTTCTTATCAGACAAACATTCCAACTCACGCAATGCAAAGAAAAAACAAAAACAGGACATTTGGCAAATGTCTTTGATTTTCAGAAGTCATTTCAAGATGCATTTCAGACCAAAGTTACCCTCCAATATGATTAGAAAGTGACCTGTCCACTATTGGTATAAAAGCAAATGTCCCCAGGCCTCAGCTAAATCAGTAAAACACACGTAAAAATATTACTTTTGCAATGCAGGAAAAATGTATGGCCTCAATAATAGCCATATGTTCATGGAGCCAAGCCACCTTAATGGAGAGCTGAGTGTATGTATAAAAAGCAACTGACAATTGCCTTCTAGTGTTCAGTTTCATAGCTTTAGTTCTAATCTCAAGAAGGAAGATTTGGACTTCATATGTGTCCTAAATAATCCACTACATCTGATTTTAAACATATTTTTCCAGTAGTAATAATTTACTAGTTTTCTTTTTTTTATTTACTAGGACCATGCCTTTATGATATGATCACAGTATGAGATGACACTGTATGACTCTAGGAGCAGAGGGATTTTGGCCTGAAGTTTTAGGCAACTTCTGCTTTAAGCTAGAAGAGCTGACCCCTCATGATGAACAAAGGTAGAACGGTAGAGATGGAGAGATATGGTGAGGGTGGGGTGGGAGACAGAAAATAGAGATCGAAATGTATGGGATATTACAGTAAAAAAGGCCTTCAGGCACAGACATCATCTGATACTTCTACTAACTAAAATAGGGTACAAGTAGTTGTCTCACTTCAAACGGAATAGCATCTTTACTCAGTCTGTTTGGTTAGCTAAAGTAGCATAACTACCCACAAACAGGTCAAGTGTGTACAAGATTAGAAAGTACGATTTGATCTTAGTGGGGCCTACTCATTCACATAACTGAACCACACCCTATTTCTGAGGCATGCACACCAGCCATTAAAATAATCCTGATATGTTCTTTGAAGTAACTGTACATTAATGGCAATTCATCAAAGAAAGACACACAGACTGGATATACCACACATTCTCAACAGTTAAAGCATCAAATCGTCCAAGGCTCCCAAACAATACTGCGTCTAGCCTTGTCCTCAGCTGCACTGCATGAGCAAATTCATTATTCATATTCCAGCTCTGCATCTGCGGCAACAAAGATGGATTCACCAGCACACTAACATATCATCTGAAAGATATATGACATCATTCTCACCAATTCACTTTAAACAATTTTTCTCCTTTTGTAAACAAGAAAACCATTGTATAACAGTAAAAAGATATGGTTTGTTCTTTTCCTTTTTGTTGTCAACACAGAACTACGTTCAGTTAAGCTCAGTAGTTTTAACTATGATGGTAATATCAGGTGCTATACCGGTTATCTTAGAATATCTCATATTTACACTGCAATGAAAATCATTGAAATCATTTTATTTGGCCAAAAACGAAGAAACGCTTGGCCGAAAACCTAAACACCAAAAGAAATAATTATACCAGTTTTTTTTATATTGCCATTATGGCTGGTTGAAATAATACATCTGTTACAAAACTATGAAAATATTTGAAAAACATTAAAACAATGTACAATATAATGAAATATTATACAATTAAATATCTTCTCATAAAACAAATGAATTAAAGTGCATTTTAATATTCTGAACTAAGTGCATGAAGAAAATGCATTTAGAACAAGAGCTTTAAAAACTGTTGAAAGATATAACAACATTCCCTGCAGGCCTATAAAAATGTGTATTAAAACAAAGACTGGCACAGCCCATATATTAACTGTAATCACTGGAAAACTTTCTTGCCTTTTCAAAAATGTCCTCCACAGGTGGAGTGGGTGTGCTCAAGAAGTTTTGATTTTATATGATAAATTAATCCTGACGTTGAGGGTGACATCACTGTTTCGTTCATGTTAAAAAACACATTTCCACAAAAATTTTTGCCATTTGGTGGCCGAATATTAGGTGCATCCCTAATTTATACCCTCAGCTTCTCGAAGCCTGGTAAAATACCTTCTAGTTACTCATGAAAATAAAAAAACAAACTTAAAAAAAATCGATTTAAAACTGGTGTATCAATCAAAAACTAATCTTGTATCAATCTTATCAGCATATATTTGACATATTTCAAATCAACATTTGAGGATGTAGTTTTGATTTGTTATTTAAACTATGTGTATACACTGTGGGCACTACGTTTTCCCAATTTCTTGGGACTTGGGACACTAAGCTAGTTAGCAAAACTACAGTTTGATTTATTTTCATAAAAGTTTGTGTAAATGGATATGTATCAGCAATAGCAGACATGAAAAATATCTGATGTTGGCCCCAAGCCACATTCCCATAACAGTGCACACCTATTTAAAATGCAATTTTTTGACATCGGGAAAGTACTCCCTTTGTTTTACAGTCATGCAGAAACATATATTATTTATCAGACAAAGCTTGACCAACACAATCAATCAAGCTAGACATTAAGTGAAAATTCAAAAATTATATAAAACGTGTTGTCTGTGATGCAGATTCACTATTTTTAAACGGCCCTTCTATTCTGTGGACATTCTGTCGAATCACTGTGCTCCAATATCCTGGCACTGTGTCTGTGTAATAAAAATACTACAGTATGTCACTGACTCATACCAAATCACCACGCATTTCAAATAAACACTGCAGCGTACATTCTCATTTATAACGCTGCTCTTTGGAGCCTTCACGGTGGGGTTAAATGTGGCATCATTAGTCGACTTTTTCCACAGAATGGTGTCTGTCAGTTGACATTTGAAGACTACTTTTGTACAAATATTAAGAAGGAAGAACTCCCATCTTCCAAAAGCAAAGGCCTTATAACAGATTTGAATGAAAATGAATGAGTCACCGTATAGTACTGATACTGCTAGACCTTAGTGCTGCTTTCGACACAATAGACCACCGTGTACTGTTAGAGTGCCTTCAACATTGGGTTGGCATCTCGGGGACTGTACTGAAAAGGTTCGCGTCGTTTATGAAATCTAGAACCTTTTCTGTTTCTTTTAATGGATCATCGACTGCTCTAGCCCCTCTTCTGATTGGTGTTCCGCAAGGGTCTGCACTTAGCTGCGTCCTGCTTTCGCTGTATATGTTGCCTTTAAGCCACATAATAACAAAATATGAAGTATCTTACCACTGTTATGCTGATGACACGCAGCTCTATTTGCCCTTAAAACTTGGAAATCCGGACTCATTGCAACCCCTACTTGACTGTTTAAGTGAGTTCAAAAAATGGATGGCCACTAATTTTTTTAATTTAAACGAATCCAAAACTGAAGTGCTACTATTTGGGACGCCATCGCCCATTGAAATTTTAACCCCCGCTTTGGGTTCACTGACACCCTATATTAGACCATACGTGAAGAACCTTGGGGTTTTA
>JBBPDE010015674.1:0-11055 GCA_037974605.1 Nannopetersius ansorgii
ACCAAAAGCAGACTTTTAATACACTATCCATCTAGAGGCCCAGATTCTGTTTAAATCACACACACTTTGAAGACAAACTCACATACAGACTGCTTAAAATGGGCCTAAAATTTAACTTTAGTCTGTTCTTTTTTTAATTATTATTGTTTTATATGGCTTAGTGACATTTAATTACTAGTGCACAAACACACACACACACACACACACACACACACACACACACACACACACACACAAACACACACAATATATATCAAACAACATACCTTCATACAACACTAAACAAACAACAAGATGCTTCACTGAATATGTTAAGGATGCCATGCATAATTAAGAACACTGACCTATTGCATGTTTCACTGCAAAAGAGCATAATTAGACACATTTGATCGACACAGTATGTGAAATGCTGAATAAAATCTCAGAAAAACCTAAATGCGGGGTATTGTGAACATTTCTTTTTTGCCGTATTATTCACCACTAGTGTAAAATTATTCGTTTTTGTTGTATTAAGAAAAAAGTTTTAAGTCAATCTAAACACCACAAACAGAAAGAAATCGAATTTGTCCTTACATGTTTTAAATGGCTTGGGGATATGTCTGAAGGGAATATCCTTTGTGGGTACACATGTTCTGCTTACTGATAGGCCAAACATATGTTCAAGGCTGTGGGCCCATACAGAAGTACATTCTGGCATATACAGAGTTACAGGTGTGTGACCATTGTTGATGACTGTGCTGTATCTTCAAATGTCAGTTGGTGCAACACACCCAGTTCATCAGATAACAATGGACACCTGGGTGGCCTACAATCAAATTTTAACTTAGCACCTGACAGAAGGCCACCCACTGTTCCACATAGCCTACAAGACATTAATTAATGCCAAAATGTGTTCCACAACACATTAAACTCATTCACCACCAGGGGGAGCAAAGTTCAACAAGAGTTCATTGCTTTTAGTTGCAGTACAAGACACTAGATGGCAATATGTACATATAACACTAGTCATACAGCAACAAATTCTTTGGATCAGAACACAGAACAAAAAAGTGAGTTTTCATATCATATATAGCCATACTCAGCAACGTCGATATCAAATTATGGCCAAACTAAATGTAATACACAATAGAAAACAAATATTACCTACAGGAACCTGCAGCACTAGGACAGAACAAAATTAGAGAAAAGTCCCATGGTCATATTTTTTCAATACATAAAAAAAATAAAACTGAGCCAATTATTTGACTAGCTTTACAGGATCATTATGCTTATTAAGAGCAAAATTCAGGCTTTATTTATTTTATTCATTCATTGGTACATATGAATGCCTTGACACCCACAGAAACAAACCAGAAACTAACTTCGCACATTTGAAGATGGACAGAATATTTATTATTCGGAAAGAGTTACTTTATTAGAGAGCTCATTTCCATTAAAGCTTTTTGAAAATAAATGAACATTTACAATGGTGAGCGAATGATATATTCTGCAGTCATGATTGCATGATTGCAACTAAGTAGCATTTAAGAAGATTTGGTAAAAGCAGTTCTGCTCTGAATATTTGTTTCATGTCAGTAAATAAATTAAACATAAATTAAACTAGTCTGATATAAGTCATCCTCAATCAGGATTAACACCAAGCTCAGGTACCACCTGTTCAATAATACCGTACAGTCAGTACAATCTTAGAATGATATAATACATACCTTAAGGCCTCCTTCACCTTCACACCTACATCTATCAGTGCCTCTACATGCGCACTCCTGTGAAAAAGACAAACAAACACTTATCAATACAACATATTTATATAAATACAAAGGGAGAGAGAGAGAAAGAAAGAGAGAGAGAGAGCATGAGACACACACACATAATGATCCCCTTAAGAAAAACAAAGCTTTAGTGTGTATAATATGTTTTTCACCTGAATTTGTCCTACCCAGCTAAAACGAATGACGCCCTGGTGGACACAACAGCAGTTTGGAAAACTTGGAAATATATTCATGAATAAGGCTGTCATAATTATCCAGTTGCAAAAATGGTACCTAAATGTACCATTTCTTATTGCCACTGACCTCATGATTTTGAAGTTAACTCTTCAAAAGACAGAATGTCTAACAAAACACACTAATTTTTTTATTTCTTTAGACTTACATAGTGAATTCTGCAAATCTGTGTCAGGTCTGGGAACAGTGACTGAGCAGTGGCGCAGAAATGAGGTATGCAGTATATGGGTGCCAAAACAATGGAGGGACAGAAAAAAATATAATTGGCATTTATGTTTTAAACATTTTCTTGTGCTTTTAAATCATGACTATGTTCTAAATATGCTGTTTAAAATATTTAAGAAACATAGTGCCTGCCACTGGCAGTAGATGATATTTGTATGTTTCCCTGTCTCCTTTGTTTAAATCACTTGATCCACTATCTTCAATCAGCTGATTGAAGGAGTTCCTGCTTATTTATAACAAAGACATACAATAGCATGGCACTTTGTACATAAAATTTGACTAGAGCTGGGCAATATGGCCTAAAAATAAAATAAAAAAGATTTTTTCATAATAAATCAGATTTTTTATTTTAATCAATTTTTCCCTCCCTTTCTCAAAATCAAACAACAGAAGACAAATAATTGGTTCAAAGCACATTTTAACTTTATTTAGTTTTTTTTTTAACATTAGGTTAAAGTTTAACCTGACACTACTTTGGGTCTAAAACATTTAGCATATTTATGAATCGAGTTTTTTCCACAGTATGTATGGGCACCATATCTTTTGCAATGTACATCGCAACAGCATTTGTTATTGCCTTCCACCATGCCCCATTCTTATCATATGGCACTGGGGCATTAACAGAAAAGTCAACTAGTCTCTGTGTGCGCACTTGTGTACACAATACAGTCTCTGCCTCTGATTGGGTGATGCTGGCATGCGTTCCTTGACTTAACCAATTACATTGCACAACAATTTTTTTTTTAAAGTTTTGCTTCCTGAAAATTTTTTTCTGATTGTGACAGCTACCTACTGGATATGCACAATTATAGTTTTAGTTTTGCCACACCATGTCAGAACTCTGAAAGTTAACTAGTTACTGACAATAATGTATTTAATCACAATTACGCTTCTCATATGCTGTAATAATAATAATAATAATAATAATAATAATAATAATAATACATTTTATTTGTGTGTGCCTTTCCCAAGGTCACCTTACAGAGAAATAAAACAATAAAACAATAATTAAAATAGCAAACCAGTAAACAACAATTAAAATTAGTATTAAAAGAGAGTAAGCCAGTTTGAACAAGTGCGTTTTGAGCTGTATCTTAAATAGGAAGAAGAATCTTTATTCCTAATGACGGGAGGAAGTAAGTTCCGCGAAGCTGAACACTACTAAGTCCAACAAAATTGTGCTTTGCTCCTGACTTTTGTTTGTAATTAATATCTGGTGCATCATGTTGCAATGTCCAACCGTAGTCGGCAAGCATTGAAGGATTCCAGTTGCCCTGATATATACACACATACACACACACACTAGGGCATTAGCGACTCCAGATTTCTTCGTTGGTCACCAAAGTCAAAGTCGAGTCAATTAGTCGTTTATAATGACATCATCACACATGCAATGGAGGAAAACAGGTGTCCAAAATTGAACAACTTAAGTTCTCTGTAACATTAACAGTCACCATGACAATAAACCAAAACAAAGGTTGATACCTTGCATTTTCTGGCAAATTTAATTGTTCAACTGTACGGCAGGACGACTCGCTGCAGTGCTAGCGTTAGCCATGTTAGCTAACTGTGCCGTTTCAGATGCAGATACGGTAATGTTACTGTACTTTAACAAGTTGTACAGGTCACCCTGCTGCAGCTTGTGCAGGTTACCGTGCTGTTTGTGTATCTCCACACACGTGATGTGTGTCTGTCAACGGTACCACCCCTTTTATGAGGGGACTATAATAATTGGTAAAACCAAGGAACGTGTTCTCGTAAGCCAATCAGAGGTAGAGATTGCATTGCGTACACAAGCAAGGGCAGAGAGAGAGGAATAAAACACACGAATAGTCGACTTCTCACAGGGGGCGTCGACTTGTGCCTCTGTAGTCCTCTAGTTGATTAGTGTTAATGCCCTAACAGACACTCACTCAAACACACAGACAAACGCACATACACAGTCACAGACACACTCACACATAGAAACGCTCACACACATTCCAACATACACGCAGACACACATATACACATCCACACTCACACATAAACACACTCAAACACACACAGACACACTCACACACTCGATTTGGACTGCTATGGGGGGAGTAGGGGCATGTTCTAAATTGGACAGCTATGGGGGTGTGGGGGCATGATCTGGTTCAGGACTTGGATGGCCTGAGGATAGAAGCTCCTCGAGTCTCTCTGTTTTGGCCCTGATTGTGCAGAACCTTCTGCCTGATTGCAGAAGTTGAAACAGTATGTTACTGGGGTGGGGTGAGTCCTTTAATGTCCGTACTGCTCTGGACCAACATCTCTTGGTGTAAATCTCCTCCAGGGAAGGGAGAACAGACCTGCAGCAGCGTTCCGCCGCATGGATCACTCTCTGAAGAGCTTTACTGTCCTGTACACAACTATTCCCATACCAGGATGCAGGATATGATGTTCTGTATGAGGATGCTCTCCACAGCACCTACAGTCCTGAGGATCGCTGAAGAGACCCCAAACTTCCTCAGTTGTCAGAGGCGGTACAGGCACTGCCTAGCCTTTTTTGGACTGGACCTGAATGTAAGCAGTCCGTGTCAGGTGTGGGCACTGAGATACTTGAAGGATGGCACCCTCTTCACTGGAGCTCCATTGATGATGAGGAGCTCGTAGTCTCGCTGCTGTCTCCTTCTCAAGTCCACCACCAGCTCCTATGATGCCAGTTTCTTCACCTCGTCCATGTAGGCCGCATTATCGTTGTTAGTGATGTGGCCCAACACCACTGTGTCATCAGTAAATTGCACAATGGTGTTGGAGCCATGAGTTGCCATACAGTCAGAGGTGTAGAGGGAGTTCAGCAGTGGGGAGAGTATGCACCCCTATGGTGCTCCAATGTTGGTGGTGATGCTGTCTGAGACACACCTACCCACCCTCACCACCTGAGATCTATCAGTGAGGAAGTCCAGCACGCATGCACACACACCCCTGTTAAGTCCTAGATCCCTCAGCTTTGTGTAGAGTCTACCTGGCACTATTGTGTTGAACGCAGAACTGTCGTCTACGAAAAGCAATCTTAGTTAACCTGGTTGATAATAACTCAGGCATGGGGGAATGTTGTTCTTGGTCACGTGGATGATGGTGGATCTTTTGAAGCACTTTGGGACCACGGACTTTGCCAGAGACTCATTGAAGATGAAAGTGAACACAGCTGCTAGTTGGTCAGCACTCCAGTGCAGTAAATGGCCAGTGATTCTGTTTGGTCCCACAACTTTCCTGGTGTTCACTCGCCACAATGGCGTACAGACTTCTTGCTCTTTAATTCTTAACATGCGTTCCTCCGTTGTCAGACTGTAGTTAGCACTAGCCATCTCACCCTGATGGAAGACTCCAGATGCTCCTGGTACCGGAGTTTGGTGTCTCTCACCGCGCTCCTGACACTGTATGACGCTCAGGTTCGGAAACATCTTGATTTTCACTGTAGGGATGATCTCCTCCCCTAGCATGCTAATGAAGCTAACTGCTAGCTTCTGATTGGGCAGAGCAGAGTATCACCTCCCTTGTGAACACCTCCCTCGTGATTATTTTCTGTTCATACTGGGGGGTGAGAAAGACAGAGATGTGATTGGATTTTCCAAAAGCTAGCTGTGAGAGAGCTTTGTAGCCCTGCTTGTATGGTGTGCAGCAGCAGCAAAGTTCTAGCTCCTCTCATTGGACACATAACGCGTTGGTAAAAGTTCGCCATAACTTGTCTGAGGCTTGCTTTATTAAAATTTGCTATGTGGGCTGTGCCTTGGTCTTTGTTTTGAAATGCACTCAGCACATCATGTAGTTCAGATAGCTGAAGTGTCAAAGGATGATCTAATATCCAGTGTCCCCAGTGTCTCAATCTTTTAAACATTTCTTTAAAAAGTGATAACTGTCAGTGTTACTTCTCAATGGATATGCCATGTTCAGTGTGTTTGTTCACTACCAGAAGAATTTTAATTTTAATTTGCATTAAAAGTCTGTTTTATTTCAATTTGCATTAAAAGTCACATCTAATGTTTACATCCATAAATTCAATAATGTTCTCTGTATGGCACTGAGCTTATGACATGTAACTCATACAAGCAAAAGTTTAGGACAAATTAAATTTTACTTCAGTAAATCAATAAATGTCACAACCTTTAATAATTCTGGGTTTTTTTTGTATTTTTCTCTAGCTAATGCAATGCCTTTGGACAACCCAACAAGCTTGGATGATAAGACAATGTGCCGACTCTTTTACATCAGGTCCCAGGTGCCTGCATTGGCCAACAGGGCACTTAGTGATTAGTGGAGAGGGACGGTCATCCGATCTACTCAGACCTTGGTAGCCACTTGGTAACCCATTCATTTTAAATCTGTTTTAAGACTTTACCAGACCTTTTAACTGATCAGTAAAAAATGAATTATAGTGCCATAGAAATTACATACATTTACATGAAACCACCAGTGCCCCACTGTAGTCACATAGATTGGTATAAGATAAGGTAAACAGGGCACATAGCTGACTTGCCGCAAGCCACGTGAGCATGTTATCTCAAAAAGTGCCAGACATAACAAGGTTGCAAATGATCAGATCAGTCCTGGCCCAGTGGCATATGTCCCATTTTTTCACAATGTAACAGAATCCACCTTTGTCTGTGCCTGTGTTCATATGTATGAAGTTCTGATGAATAAAAGCATCTCTGTGAGTTTTCAAAGTCTGATATGCACAATGATAGACACTCTGTTCTTTTCAAATCAGTTGTTTGGGTTACTCAGCGCATGCAATAGTGGCAGAAGGACAGAGAAGTGAGGAGAGAGATAGGAAGGAGAAAGACTGACTGAGAGAGAGAGAGACAGTGAAGTGAAGTGGCCCCTTATAGTTATGCATGAACACACCACAGCACACAGTGTGAACAATGTGAAATTCTTTCTCTGCTTTTAACTGATTCACCAAAGATAAGTTTAAATATTACAGTAGATTTTCTGGAAATAAATTACTAATTTTTAACTTATGCAATGCTGAATTGTACAGGTCCATCTGTAGCTATATTTAAGTTTGACTAATTCTACAAGGGTAGCTTAGTGACATATTGTTTGGGACAGGCCCATTCAGAATAAAGGTCAATAGAATAAACATAATAAAACATTTATGTACATTTTAATACAAAATCTGGATTAAATGATTCCAGACTGAATGTTCATTTTAGCATTATGTGACCAGACATACTCAAAAACAAAAAGAACACAGTTTTGTTATGCCACTAGCATAGTGGTCCTCAAACCAGCTCCAGAAAAAACAACACAAGACTACATAAAAATGAAGTCATATTTTCTAAGACTTAAAGCATTTTTTTAAGAAATGTGGGCTGCAGTGCATTTAAATAACAATTATCATTGGCAATCAAATAAAATATAATAAAATACAATATTCTTGAGGCAAAAACAGAAAACACATGTGGCAGGTAGGGTTGCAATGATTAGAAATGTTGATGGTACGATTATAGTCTGAGAAATAAGCACGGTTTCATGGTTATAACAGTTATTTTATATGAATTGATATCACAATTGTTTTAACATATATAGATCACACAAATACATTCTAGAAAGATTTTAAACATCAGAAGCTGTTTATTGCTGCTTTTCAGAGATACTGAAAAATGAATTTGTAAAATAAAAGTAATCTCTGTAACCATCTGTAAGGCTGTAAGCTGCACAGACAGAGGTTACTGCTACCTTTTGAATATGCCACAGTGAAAAAGGTTAAAGTAAAAAAAAATCAAGTATTGGGCAAAGCTGTATTTTAAAACACTTGTGGAACAGAGAATTTGTAATTAAACTTAAGTAAACTTGCTCTGTAAACACATTCAGCTCCTTTGATGAGTGACACATTTTTTATATTTTCAGTTTGTATTTCTTTTTTTTGCATGAGAGATAAACTCAGACCCTCCTGGTGACTTGAACATAAACTACACATCTTTAGGCAGCACAGAGGTCATTTCATGCTGCTAAAACCCTTAAATGCAGTGACAATAAAAGAAAAACAAAAGCAATAATGTAAACCTGTCAACAGTTCACAGCATCAGTCCAAATTGAAGTGCAAAAAACATGTTCATGTTTGCTGAACTCAGCCTTGAATGATGAGGTGAGAGAATATTGCCATTACTGGAGAGGGGACGCTAGTAGGGTATCCAAAATATTCCCACACAGGAGACTTTAAGCACTTCCTAGGTGGATATAGAGTAGTCCTGCCTGGTGGTTGTCTCTTGTTCTGTTTCTGCCAGGACAAGAGACATCCATGTGGTTCACACTACTGTTTTCGACCGTGCATGTCATGCTATTGTTTTCGTCTATGCGGGTTGCGCTATTGTTTTTGTATGTGCAGGTAGTGCTATAGTTTTTTGTCTATGCGGGTTACGCTTCTACTTTGTAATTTTACCAGACTTTTTAATAGCAATTCAGTCACCTCCTATCCATTTACTAGTAAATTCACGGGAAGTTACTCGATTGTATATTAAAAGTACCGTGGAATTACAAAGTAGAAGTTTCGGATAACATTTATAAAAATCTTTATCTTTAAACTTTAAAAACCTTTCTAAATCTTAAAGGAACCTAAAACAATGGCAATGGCCTGATATCAAAAATCTGACAAATACTGGCAAATATACAGGTATATATAAAATATAGTAAAAACTAGGGGTGTCAAACAATTAAAAAAAAAATAATAATTTCAAGCTCTCTGATTGATCTAAACTAATTGTGAACAAAAAAAAGTCCATCTAAAAGATGCACTTTAAGACAGTGTACATACACACATAGTTCTGATGTTCTGTTGAATTATGCTGCCTCATCAAAAAATGCTTCCAGAACACAAATCGACAGCAGATTCTATCAAATCACGCTACCCTGTCGAAAAATGCTCCTTTTAAGTTTATACAGTTCAATTTAGGCAAATAATTTGTATAATCTGAGGAAGAAAATGTTTAAAAATATATATTTTATCAGCAGTCTATCAATTCATGCCTTCAAAAAATGTTCCATTGTAGCTCATACCATTCATACAGTCAGTTTAGCACTGATAATGAGAAACAGGCAAATAATATACATAAATCCCTGGTAGAATCTTAGTCCACTAGCAACTCTTAATTGTAAGACTCTCCAGATCGACCAGAGGAGGCTTGATCTCCTTTTGAGTCTTGGTTTGTCTCAAGGTTTCTTCCGGCAGCTTGGCTTGCTTACTAGGGGCTTATAGATTCTGTTAAGCTGCTTTGAGACAACGGTTGATACAGCACTATTTAAACAGAATTAAATTGAACTGTACTAGTATGAGGGTCATGTTTTCTTGTGGACTTCAAAACATCCATATACTTTGCTCTGGATAATGTCTTCCAAATGCTGTACATTTTCAAAGCTCCCTTGAGTGAAGCACATCTAACTTTCATTTGGTTGCTATCAAATCATATCATAGTTCATTATCATAAAGTCACCCAGATTTTAACTTTATACTGACACCCACACTGCTCATGAGCGCCTCCAATGGTCGTGAAGCTGCTCGCTCCAGAGAGGCGCTGGCATGCACACACAAATGAATGTCTTCTGATTGCTTTGATGCTATTTCTGCTCCCGGTGTGAACATAGGGTAGGGCAGTCAATACAAAGCCTTCTATCTCACACAAAAACGTCAAGCCAGCAACATTGCATCTCTCTCTTATGATTAGTGTCAGCAGTGTCAAGCATAAAGCATTGCTGAGCTTCAAAATGCCCCCAGCAGCATGCTACTGCAGATTCTCCAGAAGACTGCACCAGCAATGTGAATATGAACAAAATGCATTGCCAGTATGCTGGTGAATTCAGGTTCAGTCACGTTTGTGTGGATAAATAGAGCACGCCATACCCTCACAAACACACTCACACACACAGGGTAACTGAATCCCATGTCACAACATACAGGCTTTTCTCAGGAAAACACACCCTACTCATTTACTGACACGCACATGTGCACACACATACACGCTCTGTATCTGCTTTTCACTTACTGCTGTCAGTAATAAGATAAATGTATAAATGATTGTTTTTTTATCTTAGTCCCCATGCATACATAAACCTTTATGTCTCTTTAAGTTCTTTTCACAATGTTATTCTCTGCTTTCCAGTCTTTCTTTCTCTGCAGCTTTCCATCACCGTTCTTGTCAATCAGAGTGGCTTGATCTCACTCACTAAATAGGGCAGGTCTGCTCTTGCTGGCCAGCTGTATTTTGGACGGAACATAATGTTGTGTACTCAAGTGACTCAATGTGAATTAAAAAACTTATGTAATAAACATTACACATGCAATAGCACTCAAGGCTTTCCACTGAATATCTAACTACTGTGCTTCTGCTAGTTTCAGTCATATCGAAATCTTTGTTGCCACAAGAAGAAAAAAGACATAACCACAATGTAAAAGTTGGCATCACTGTTCAGCGCTTATGGTGGTTGCCAAATAAGCATATTTCTTAATAATATATAACGCATTCATCAATATATCCTTAATTCAGCTAGAGCCAACACCAAATGCCAAAGAAATCCATTCATACATAAACCAGGTGGTTGAGGAACCACATATTTTAAATGTGAGCTAAATGAAAAAATCTTGTGAAACAGACTCTGCTGAAAAAATGAACAGTTATATGGGTGGGTGCTGAGGAAGCTTCTCTGTATCATGGACAATCACTCCTACTCCTTGAACACCTCCTTAATAGGCAATCATAGCACACACACTAAACGATACATCACCTCAAAAGACAGGAGGGGCCATAATACTGTATAACTGTTCTGTAGGGGAAATATATTGTACAAACCGGATTCCAAAAAAGTT
>JBBPDE010015710.1:0-11053 GCA_037974605.1 Nannopetersius ansorgii
TTTTAGTCAACGAAAATTAGGAGACATTTTAGCAAAGTTTTTATTTTGTAAACCACATTTAGTCTCGTTATTATTCGGCAATGATATTACATATTTTATTAAGTTATCGTCACATAACCATCATTTTCGTTGCGTCTCGTCTCATTTTTGTCACGTGATAAATGTTCGTTGCCGAAGATATTTCGTCATAATTTTCGTTGACGAAAGCAACACTAACACACACACACACACACACACACACAAACTATTCATTCACACCTATTCAACTGACGCACTGCCTTTCGACTGTGGGAGGAACATGAGACCCCGTAGGAAACCCGCGGCACCACGAGGAGAACATGCAAACTCCACACACACAAGGCCAGGACCTGGATTCAAACCCCAAGTCTGGAAGTAGGAAGCAACAGTGCTATACACTGCGCCACCGTGGGGCCCAGTATGAATTAAATATCCCCAAATATTTAGGGCAACCTCCACATAATGTAAAGATTCAATACCAGAGAAAGATTTTCACAGATCCCCAAGTCCAAGCTGTATTTGAACTTCTGTTTTAAAGACAGCATGAAACTATGAAAACTTTTACATTTTTTAAAATATTTATTTGCCTTTTCTAAATGTGCAAGTATGATTCCCTGGAGAACTGTCCGTGATGAACCAAAAGAATTTTCTATTATGTTGTTCTAAAGAATCCTCTCAAGCCTATAAAAATGGTTCTATTTTGCACCAAAAGATTTCCTGTGCTTTGAGCCTAAAAAGGAATTTTGCCAGGATTTTATTAGAAATCTTTTACTATGGTACATGTCAGGGTGCCATACCCTGCTTCTAGATACCTAAATCTTGCATAATGTGGTTCCAACCCTCATCGAACATACATAGCACAGATAATCAATGCCTCCAAGAGCATCTGAACAGTCTGGTGTGGTGTGTTGGATTAAGGTTGGATCTGAAGTGAGCAAAAGTAGGTAGAGCAGGGTTGGGCAAAACTATGAATAAACTAAGGCACCTACACCTACAGTGTTGTGAAATCTAGATGAATCAGAAGGCAGTTTCACTTTGCGTCAGTACTATTTCTACCCAGTTTTCAGTAATGTGTAAGAAGTAATGTGTAAGCTTTGGAGGCTGCTAGAAAGCGTTGGATGACCATTTGAAGGATTTCGCATTTTCTAGTTCTCCAACATCATTAATCAGATTCATAGGAACCAGTCAGCTGTCGATCAACAATATTGACATAAGTAGTGATTTCACATGTTAAGATTATTGCTCATAATAGTATGATAGTGATGATAATGATTTAGACCCAACACGAAATTGCATAACGAAATAGCACCAGGTTAGTGCACTAATTATTAATCATTACATAAATGGGCAGACTGAATTAAGGCCTCCAAACCTCATACCTGGAGAACTTTCACCTCCCAGAATAAACGGCTGGTCAAGAGTTTTGGTAAAATGTCACATTTTCTGGGTTAGTTTGCAACATCTAAGCAGGTTAATAAGAAGGGAAACAATGACAAACAGTATTAAGATCTTATTGATGGCTTTAACTAAGTAATTCTGCCACAGACCATGCCATGCTTGTGATTCTACAACATAAAATCAGCTGTTTAAACCACTTTTAGGGTCAAACAAGTTTCAATGTGTGCAGTTTAGAAGAGAAAAGTGCCAAAGCAGTATTAAAAAGCCTCTCTCTAAAGCAAGGAAGATGCTTTGATGAACAAGATGCCGAGTGTTCCCAAAGGATTACCACAGAGCTGCTCATTTTTCCTTAAATAAGTGAAAATTTGAATCTCTAGCGCCTTCCTGTTCACTCCATAAACCACAAAAGTAAGACTTTTACATCAAATCAGATATACATGCATTTATATATTTCTTTTTAATTATCTTTGAAAACACCTTTTTGCAAACTTTTTACTCTGGATATTATTTCATTATATGCATATATTTTATATTTTCTTCTTTTATAGTTTGCTTTTATCTATGTTGTACAGTACTGTGTAAGAGTCTTAGGCACCTAGAAACATAACTAAAACTGTAGAGATGAGCAATCATTTTACACTAATATTAGTAAATTTACTGAAAAATATAAATAATATTGCACAGTAAAAACAGTGATTTTATGTTCAGTATATCTGTGAGTTCTATCTGGAAGTTCGGTATTACTTGTAGTTTTCATCAGAAGCCTGGTTTGTCTCAATCAGTCCATTAAATGCCTTACTTGATTTGATTTGATGACTTTGCAGTCGTCAGTACATTTAAGAAATTATGAGAAAAATTATAGACAAAAAATATATATATTATATACTAAATAAAGAACATCACCATTAAAATAAAAGCAAATAGATAAATAAACAAACCAACCCAAACCAACCAATAGTTCATCTTATCAGTCTGTCATAAAAGTTAAACCACATGATGCTTAAAATGAAACCAGAATATCTTCTAACCATAACCAAGCTATTACTGTCTTTTACTGTATTTGTGTTTTACTGTATCTGGTTTCATTCTAATACAATGTTTTGTGCTTGTGGGCAAAAGTACAATTACTGATATGATAAATTAATGCAATCTAAGACTCTGAAGATCCTGCTTATACTTGGTTTTAAAATGCATCTTAATCGAGGTGATCACAAATGAACACCCAAGACGCATCATCATTTCCACCTGTGTCCAAGCTGTCCAGCTAATCACTTATGTCAAGATTTTGTTAGTGCCTGTGTGTTTTAAGGTTTTAAAATCACACCAATGATGCAAAATATCTCACACTTATAATGTGCTATAATACTGTATGACATTTAAAAAGCATTATTATAAACAGATGGAGATATTGCTGTCAGAATTCAACACATTTCCATCCACAGGGCAAAATTATGAACATTCATGCAACACTTGGAGCTCATTGTGAAACGGGACAATTTTTTTTTCTAACCCCCTTCCATACTTGCTTCTTTTGTCTTTGGCTTAGGCAATCATTGTCTTTGCCCTTGTCTTTCACCTGTCTTTTGCTTTTATGCTTGTTGCAATCCTTTATGATTTGACATTTTTTTGACATATTGTTCTATAGTTAGTGGTGTTCTCCAGGGCTCTGTTTTAGGCACTTTTTTTTATAATTTACTTTCTGCCTTTTGGCCACATCTTTTAGAAATTTGAAAGTCACCTTGGCAAGTGGTTTGAGTAATTGGATCACAAAGTGTTTTGGTGAACGTTTACACTTTAGCACCATCCACTTGATCTGAAAACCCAGGATATTTAAAACCAAGTATTAAAAGGACCCAAGGCATAGTTAAATTGATCCCCCTATGGGTACAGTGGGGTTAGATGTTAGAGCTTAAGGATAGCTGTCTCTAAAACTTACAATACGATCACTAAGCATAAAAGAGCAGAGACAGTGCAGCATAGTGATGCAATACTGCTAAGCATTGTTTTTCATATCTGGATATGGGAGAGAATCATCATGCAGCAGTATGCTAAAACCCTGTGGGATTTGTTATATTTACATTTTACATCCAGTCATTTGGCAAAGACTCTTATTCCAAGTAAGTGAGAAAGTTGGCGATAAAAATAATCTAAAAAATCTGACATGATTCATGGTCTTTGGGGGAAAAGGCAGATCCTAGCTTGCACAAAGGTAACTTAGTGCCATGATAAAAGATGAACAGGACATGAACACGCCTGAGGCGGGTAACAACGCGTCAGAGGAGAAAATAATGCTGTGTTTGGGTGTGTTACCCTCAGGCACGTAACAATGTGTCCCACAAGTTTGTTCTCAAATTGTTTACACACCAAATTATTACACGGGTTGCTCAACAGTGTTTATATGAGAGTAAAAAAAGTGTAACATTGTCACCTGGGATGATAATAGAAGAAACATTTATATCAGAATTCTCAATTTATTTGAATTTTGACTGTTGGGTGCACAAAAATAAAACATCACAATACACATTTTACAATTGACATATTTTACAATTTCACATTTCGGGCAACATTCATAATCTTGGTCAGAAATGATCATGTTCTCACGGTGGTGACCTTTCTGACATGACTGAGTAGGTTTTAGGGTTTTATTAGACAATGAAGCCACAAATCGCTTTAGAGATGTAAGTTCTCAAGGAGAAATCCTGGAATTTGGTGTGGTTTCCTTATTAGTACTAATCAGATATCTAGTGCATTTAGTGGTTTAGTGCTCAAAAGGGAAAACCACCATACTGGACACCGGGCCTCCAATATTGGCATTTGAGACCCTTTCTGTAGGAAGAAACCAGTTCCACCACTAGCTCAATTCAAGAGTCCTTAATGGTTCTTGGCTAGGATGTACAGTCATCTGGTAACCTTTGCATTAAAAAAATAGGCTCTTCACACTACCATGTAATATTTACAAAAACAGTTCTATGAAGTACAGTCTCAGATGTGGTTCTTCAGCATGCATTGCTGCATGTATGTCCTTCCCCACTCCATGGACTTCTTTGCAGGAATACTTCATTCGAAAATAATAACATTGGTAATGAAAATTAAAAGGGACCAATGTGCAAATCAAAGCTTCTATTCATTGCTAGTCCTTTTAACATTTCAGGGTTAACCAGTCTGCTCCCTGCCTGTTCAGGGGCTTGATGATCATATTCTCTAAGGAACTAAGTGGGCTGAGGCATGCTGGGTAATGCATAAGTTGGCTTTTTCTATTGGGCCAAGCTTGGAGCCGTGTAGGGCTTTGCGTCAGGAAGGATCTGTTCCGAATTGGGACTTCCACAGGGTCCACAACGTCTACCAGGATTCTATAGTTTTGTCCACTGTTGTCATCCCAGAGAAGTGTGCCGCTACATCCGGGACGAAATGACACACAAAACTCCACACGATCCTGAAGTTTCAGGTCGGAGGGAAAAGGCACAGTGAAGATGAAAAGTGCAGTGTCTGAGCCAGGAGGCTGTGGTATGGAGGTGCAAGGGACATCCAGGTGGGATCTCCAGGAGTTAAATGTGATGCGAATGTGTACAGTCTTCTCAAGCCTGATGTTGCAGACCCGCACCGATCCATTTAGTGACCCACCCATTAGACTGCAGCTCTCCAGATGCACCAGAGAATCTGCTAGGCTTCCAAAAAAAGATGGGAGATCAGCAGAAGGTTGAGGGAACCCGAGTCGAAACCGCAGGATCCTGCCCTGGACGGGGGGCTGGTCCTTCGACTTTTCAGGAGACGGAATGGCATCAGCCAAGGGCTCTGGAGGATCCTCTGTAAATAGCCGCACGTCTGTAAGAGCCAGTCCTTTATCATCTGCAAATACAACATGTTTCTTCTTCTTTAGTGTCCCATTGCTGCTGGAAGAGCTCACTGAGCTCATTGAAGAGAAAAAAAGGGGTGGTGTAACAGATCTGGCTGGACGAGAGTCGTCTGTAGGTGTGCTACACCTTGGGAGTGTGTGTTGGTTTCTAAGCGAGGGTATTTCTATACGCTGGCGCATCGCAGACCGTCGACTCAGTCCCATATGCATGGTCAGGTCCACAGGCATCACTCTGGTGGGAAAAATAGATTTTAGAGCAATTAAACATTAGGATACTATTGATGTTTCTGAGTCAAAGTAATGGCAGGCAAACAAGCTTATTTGCAATTTCACTCTGTTGTATATTGTATAAATTGTATGCTTTATCATCATACACTATTTTTTCACATCTGTAGTTTATCTGTACGTTTGTCCATTTTTACAGATAACAATAAGTCATAGAATATCAGAAACCTCATAAGCAAGCCTTTTAGAGGACAGCCTATTACTGAACAGCACGATATGGTTTCAGCTGAATGTATGCTGATTTAGCCTGTTTACACAATGTTAATTGATAAGCTGTTAGCTACACTGGCCTAATTGGAAAACCAAAAAAAAGAGATTATACTACATTTGGGCTATATTTGGTGTAAGGAAAAATTTGTGTATTTTGTTTTATCCCACCAAACTTTAAACAAGCCTTTAAAATGTAGTATAAACTGTTCTGAAAACCTGATTCTTACTGTAACTGTGCAGAGTTTTGCAGTTCCCCTGTTCTAACATGCCTGATTCATCTCACAGTGGGCCACTTAATCAAGTGATGAGCTGAATCAGTAATGCTGGGTAAGATGAAACCCTGGACTATGCATTGCTCATCTCAGGAGAAATCTTTAGCAGCAGTGAATAAAATGTTCCCCAATTTAAAAAAAGAGAAAAACTTACTTGATAGCAGTCATTCTTAGTCAATTTGAGCAGCGTCCACTGGGTCAAATGAACGCTGAAAAGAGACAGATGATCAAAAAGTTAATACCATGATGGCACTGCATACATGCTACATCTTTTCTGCTCATCAGCACTAAACACTGTCAAGGTTTTTCTGTTCTGATCCTGGGGCAATTTCAGTAAGCAAGACGACTTAAGCCCAAAGTCAAGCTGGACATTAGGGGCTCAAGTTGGATATCTGAGAAGTCCTGCATTGTGAAATACCCTTCAGGACTAGAACTACAAAACTCTAACCTATGCAGTGGCCTAAGCTCAGTCAACTGGTTGCAGAAAGAGAAGGAAAAATTAAATCCTGAATAGGGAAGTTACCAAAGCAACATTTCAAGTAGCTGTGGTTTACAGTGAAAATAAATTGGCAATTGGCAAAGAATCACATCACTGATCATTAGAAGCAAGAGAAAACACCAATAATTTGCCAGCTAAGATCTTCCAAGTATACTTTACGTACTGCCTTCAGAAGTTCTGACGCACCAGTTCCAACAAGACTGAACTGGAGTAAAGGACGCTTCACGCTGAGAATCCCAATCAGTATATGGCAAGAACTTCAACTGGCTGAATACTCTTATAGTCGTATGCTAAAGGGTGTGCGATAAGGAGACACCCATGTGCAGTCATACCCTCAGTGCAACAGGAGAGTTCCGCCCTCATAGTTTTTAGCAGTCTTTGGCTGTTCTGTGGGAGGTCCAGGAATGTAACCACTCCTTGAAAGTGGTGAGGGCAGATTTCACAACTGAAATCGATGCCTCCTTTCACATTTCCCAAAACCCCTCCCACAGCCCCTCCGTCCTGCCCAGTTCAGCTTTGTGAATGGCCTGGAAATCTGATGATCTGATGCAGGGGTGACAAAGCAGCAAAGAATTCAACCTTTGCAATGCACTGGGAGTGTGCCTACAAAAGGATCTTGAATATAGATTATTTTTTTATCTGAATTTTTTAAGGGGCTCCAGGTTGTTGATGAACTTAGTCTTGCCTTCAGTTAAATGCTGTTATGTTAATGCATTCAGTTAAATGGCTGGTTAGTACACAAATGTTTCAGTAACATTTTACAAGACTACCCTTATATAGAGTTGAGAAATTAGTTGTTAATTAGGTTGTAGACAGTTTATAAATCATTAATAAGCAAGTATAAACAAGTTGTAATAGTTATACATTGATGCAGCCTCACAATTTGGCGAGATATCAGATCTTGCTAGTTGCTGAGCTTCTCAGGCAGAATGTTAAACTGTCAGCTTCATCAGGTATTTGTTAACATGCTACTACCATTAAAACACCAGTTCTTGCGAAATAGTGAAGTTGCATCAATGTATGACAACTTGTTTAGGACGGCTTATAAATGATTTACACTGTCTGCTTAAACTGTCTACTTAAAACATGATTACAAGTAATTTAAAAATCTTTTCATAAGGGCACATCTGCCCTCTTTCCCCAGAGTGTTATGCAGTGTTAACTGTAAGAGTGAATGAAAAGAGCAGGTTTGTGTCCCTGTCTTACCTCCTTCTGTTTCAAGACTGTCAGTTGTTGGAATGTGGTGAGAGTGCATGAACACAGCACCCCTTAACTGACGTAATTGTTTACATACCGGAATCAGGACATGCTGCACTTGTACTTGACTACTATGTTATTGTATTTTCATAGACTGGCTGTATAGTTAAATACTGCTTATCATTTGCACATATAAAACACACAGTTACATTCCAGTGTACTGTTTGTTCTCCACTTGAGTGCTGATGCAACAACTGCATGTTAGGATGCAACAATTGCATGTTAGGATTATTTAGGATGTTGAAAATGACTCTTTTATTAAATTAATTTTTTATATGTGTATTCTGTGTGTCCTTTTATACTCTGGAGCCATGCTCTCTCTTCTAATCATCTGCAGTGACACTGGAATGGTAGAAGCATGTTCAGTGTGTGCTGTGCCGGTATGAGACTGTCACACACAGCTGTACTGCTTTAGTTTTAAACAGTGTCCACTCTATGAAATGCTTCTCACCTGTTGGTCCACCCTGTAAATGTAAAGTTATTTTTGATGGCTCATCTGGTGCTGCACAGTTTGTTTTGACTGTTCTTTAGTCCTTCATCAGTGGTTTCTGGACACTAGACACTGTTGGCAGGATATTTTTAATTGGTGGACTTTTCTCAGTATGAAAGTATTAAAACAGAGTCTTCTGTGTGTGTTTTACTGCTGGCGTTGGTAAACACCTCAGTGGCACAGCTAGACTGAGAAAAGTCCACCCCTGATGAAGTATCTGATGACATTGCTGGCTGGATATTTCTAGTCTGTGGTATTTTCTGTAGCAGTACTGCACACCCAAACACATACACACATACTGTACTATGCAAATATCTGAGAAAATTATATTTGAATCCTATTTAGCTGAACAGTATATGCTTTTAAAAGCTAATATTAAAATGTATACAAATAGCAGTAATAGTGTAAACAGAGATTTTATGTACAGTGTGTTTATGTGTTCGGTTCATCATTCCCAGACCTCTCCTCATGGAAGGCCAGTATCACATTGTAGTTCTTAAATTCCTCCAAATACCTGTCTCAGCTCAATCGATTCTTCATTAAATAAATCAGAAGCTGCTGATGGTGCATGCAAAGACTGGAGGCATCGAGGAGAGATCTGGAACCAAACCTGTGCTTTCCTCGCGTTTTCATGCTTTTTTTGTTTGGATTTATTCTAATGTTAAATTGCTGTCAGAAAGCCCCTCACTGTTCAGATAAATGGCTTTAAACAGTTTTCACAGGAGACTAAGACTTTTGCCCAGCACTGTATGCCACAACCAAACGTATGCCACCTGACCATTAATAATGGGCTAAAAGAGCTAACAAATGACACAGAGGAACTACATTGCAATCCACCACCAATACCACGTTTCTGAAGAATTCAGTTCCAACCCTTTATAGAACACATCAGATCTTGATGAAAGAAGGTGTGCTATATTCTGGTGAGGTGAAACCTGCAGAAAAATTGGGGCAGAGCTGATGACTACTGACCTCTTGTGTGTTATATAACAGGTTTTTCAAAGCAGTGCAAATGAAGTCACATCCATCCGTCCTCTGAAACTACACTTTGTTTTATGCTCATAGTGCTTCCATATTTGCCATACTTTCAGCTCTACTCGACTGTAGTGCTCACTTCTAACTGCAGTTTGTGGTTGGTCAGTATAGTGGATAACATCACTGCCTTCCAAGAGTTGGATTCAATTCCTACCCACACCACAGCATACCAAGGGGCAGCTGATGGCCTAGTGGTTAGGGAGTTACCCTGCGATCTGAAGGTTGTGGGTTCGAATCCCTGCTAGTGGCATCTCTGAGGTAACATTGTGCAAGGTACTGTCCCCACACACTGCTCCCCATGTATTATAAAATGTAGATGTTTAAACTTGAAAATGGATCCATGGCCAAAACACACCATACTATACGAGTAAAGGTCCTTAGGCAAGACACTACCCCTGTGAAACTGCAAGTCACTTTGGATAAAACCGTCTGTCAAATGGCGTACATGTAAATGTCCCAGAACTTTGCAAAGATATTTAATGAGACATAAACTAAGAACTTAAAGAGTAAGGACACTTTCTAAAAACAGGAGTGAACAGTCACTTCCATCCCCAACCAGATATATACTGTTAGCAATTACTGCTGCTGCTACCAGTGAACTGAGGACACTCTATATATATAGGTATTTTTTTCATTTTTTTTTCAACTGTGTACATATAGGTTATATGTACAAATATACTTGCATACACATACAAATGTCTATATTTATATGTTTTGTAGTTCTTAAATGTACTTTTATTTAACAATGCAAATAAAGATTTATCTTATCTTATCTAATATTTCAGTCATGCAGAAGCTATGTGACAAATTAGGTAGATGAAAACCTTTTAATGGTGTTTTTTCATGCCATTACATGGTTTGTTTTATGTTCTGATGATGCTGATGAATGATCCAAGCTAAATGTAGTCCTATGTCTAAAATTTCTTGATTCCATTATCTGGTATGCAGCACACGTGCTGAACATAATTTTCACAGAATCTGCCTGAGGTTTTATGTGCAACATCTTGTAGGGTGTGCGATGCAATAAACACACAAGGCCACTGTTGTGGTGTTTTCTGATATAGTCCACATGGATTGGAAAGTAAACAGTATGCATGGAAACTTCGACAGTGATTACATGCTACATCAAAAAAGTGATGAAATTGTGCACTGATATGAGCCCATAAAACCCGAGATGCACATCAAACCTCACTTTTGATTGGATGTCTGCAGCATAATCCTGCTTTATAAAAAAAGAATCAAAGAATCTAAACAGCAGATGTGGACATCCATTTCTACAATAACTGGTCAGTGATTTGTCTTCTGAAGAATTCAGTTTGAACCCTTTATTGAACATGTCAGGTCCTGATTATCAGGCCTGTTAGATTTGAGGTGGAGGTGAAACCTGCAGAGCTTTTAGGATAGAGGTGATAGCCACTGAGGTAGACAGGTAGATAAGGAACCCAGATTGGGCTGTTAAACTGTCATTGCTTGGCTGTAAACTTGAAAGTATTTCAACTTTTAAAACACCCACTGGCGCTGCAGGGAATTAAAGAATGTTTTGTTTGCTTTGAGTTGAAATTGGTGGTCCTCAGACACTCAACGTAACATGTCAAGTCAAATATCTACACACAGCACACACTGAAACCAGACAACATTCCTCCAATACAACAATGTTGCTCCAGGGGGGTATTCCAGAAAGCAGGTTATGTGACATAACCGGGTAAGTTCAAGGGTAAGTTAGTGCAAAACGTCAA
>JBBPDE010015728.1:0-11052 GCA_037974605.1 Nannopetersius ansorgii
AACCTTACAAGTTTTAAACCTCTCGCAGTTCAGCACTGTCCTTTGTACCATTTCATGCTATTCATTGGACTTGAACTATTTGAATTTCGATTAAATAAAGCTTGAAACATTGGGGTGTTCTAAAACTTTTGACCGGTAGTGTATATACACAGTACACAGTGAAACAAAACAGTGGGCCTCCAGGACCATGGTGCAACACAAGAACAGAAACAGAACACAAGTGCAGACAGGATGAAAGAGTATGCAAGAAAAAAAAAATGCAAGAGCAACAAAATAACTGGACAAGACAACATTTAGTACTATTAACAGTAGCTGCAGTCTAGATGAGTGCAATATTTTGACAGTTACTGTATTCTAGCAGCAGACATGTGCTGCATGTGCAAACATGCAGAACAGAAGTTGACAGCAATTCATATAATTGTGCTAATATTGCAGTAGCCAAACAGAGAATGTGCAGTGTAATAAATAAGGCATTAAGAGAGGTAATTAGAGTCTGAGGGTGAGGGTGTGTTGGTGGTGGTGTGTGTGAGCAAAGGAACAGTTTATGTTTCAGTTCTGGTTGAACATTTCTGTGCAAGTTGAGCACATGTACTAAAAGCTCAGAAACTCAGCCTAAAAGTACATAAGTGCAACACATAGTAAATTGTGATCATACTGCTTAACAGTTCCTTATGTGGACGTCTCCCCAGTAAGTGTTGATGCTCGAAGAGTTTGATGGTGTACTGAGCTTTGTGTGGTGTTGCTAAATCAAGTAGAACCAAAGTTATTGTAATTGTAGGGACAAACTTTTTTATATAATCAAAAAAGGACCCAAGATCTTCGAACCCCCAGAGAACTTTAAGGAAAGTCTCCTCCTACAAGTGGGTGGGGAAACCCCTCAGAAGGGCGGGGGGGTATTTTTATATTCAGATATTACAGGGTTAAACTCTTATTATAAAAGGGATCAACATCAAATGTCTCTGGTGTCTCACCCCAGTTTCATTACATTTATTGAAATGTAAGGGCTGTTTTACACTTGTTTTAATATCATTTTTGGGACATTTTTGAAAGGTACTGTAATGCACAAAAGAGTAATCCAAAAACAGCTGTGTTGGGTTTTTAAATATGTAATAATTTGGAATGTTGAAGGTAAGGATATTTTGCATGAATAACTTGTTTAATGGCAATCGCATAATGTAATATATACACAGTGCTAATAATTTAGTATAAAACATTGAAACCCATGCTACTGTGTCTTTCAGAGTTGTATAGAATTACATTCTTCTTACAAAATAAATTAAATGTAAATTGAATTCCGTTAGAACACATTTGATATCCATCTAAGGTACATCTGCCTGAAAATATTTGCATGAAAATATCTGTATCTCCAAATTTCTCTCTCCTCTCTCGATCTCTCTTGCTCTGAAAGTGTCCTGCTGGCTAAGTTTATAGAGAGTATTCCAGACTCGCATCTAGTTCGGCAGAAGTTGGGCTGCATGGTGAAAATCGTGGAGAGTGATCTTTTCAAACTGCCTGGTGAGAAACTTCTTGAGCTGTACTTGACTTGAAACCTATTTTTACAAAATGTTTGGTGGTTGAAATACATATGACGGTTGTGGGTTCAAATCCCAACCACTGGTGTCATCAGTGAGGGACCCATGAGCAAGGTACCGTCCCCACACACACTGCTCCCTGGGGCCCCTCGTTAGTGGCAGCCCCACGAATCTGGCCTGCTTCATGTGGTGTGTTCACTTGTGACTGTAAGCTGCTTTACTTTAATACATCAAAAAAAATGTTTCTCTCTGCCCAGAATGCCGTGATGTCCTCTTGCCGCTGCTTACAGACCAGCTTAGTGGCCAGTTGGACGACCACTCCCATAAGCCTGACCACGAGGCCTGTGTGCAGCTCCTGAGTGCAGTACTGGACATGCTGGACCGCAAAGATGTGGTTTGTCTCAAAGCAGAACATTCGGCACACAAAGTAGTTACATTATGTGGACAAAAGTATAGGGATACCTGACCATTGCACCAACAGGGGCTTTAATGACATTGGATTCAGATACAGAGATTTTAATGGAGTTGGTCCTCCTGTTGCAGCTATAACAGCTTCCACTCTTCTTGAAAGACTTTCCACAAGATTAAGTGTTTCTGTGGGAATTTGTGACCATTCATTCTGTAGAGCATTTATGAGTTGAGACACTGGTGTTCGACAAGAATCTCTGTTCCATTTCATCCCAAAGGTGTTGGATGGGGTTTATGTTTCGGGCTCTGTGTGGTCCGGCCAAGTTCTTCCACAGTGAACTCATCCAACCATGTCTTTATGGAGCTTGCTTTGTGCACTGGGGCTCGATCATGCTGGAATAGAAAAGGTTCTTCCCCAAACTGTGTCCACAAAGTTGGAAGGATGGCGTTGTGTAAAATGTACTGGCATACTGAACCATTAAGATCTTCCCAAACCCAGGAAAAGATGTGTCCCAATACTTCTGTCCATATAGTGTGGGTTATTAAGATACTTGGTCTAACATGTATACATGCAAGAACATTTTTTGTACAGTCACGTGCAGGAATAGAAATGCTGGAATAGAAAAGGTTCTTCCCCAAACTGTGTCCACAAAGTTGGAAGGATGGCGTTGTGTAAAATGTACTGGCATACTGAACCATTAAGATCTTCCCAAACCCAGGAAAAGATGTGTCCCAATACTTCTGTCCATATAGTGTGGGTTATTAAGATACTTGGTCTAACATGTATACATGCAAGAACATTTTTTGTACAGTCACGTGCAGCATGATTGATCACTTGTGATTTGATTTTAGATCATATGTTTACTTTCCCTCTGAATCTCAGTGACCACACTGGTAGTTACTGTCAAACTTCATTGTTTATCTCTTCTCTGTTGTTCAGATCTCATTTATCCCTTCCTTCATTTACTTTTCTCCCTGTCTCTGCACCTTCCAGGGTCCCATGGGGGCTCATGTCCAGTTAATTATGGAGCGCCTCTTACGGAGGGTCAACCGCACGGTCATCAGCATGAACAGAGACTCTCCTCTAATTGTAAGGAGCCTTAAATATTCTTTTTCATTTTCTTCTGTCATGCTTTATTTTTTTAAACAAATTTTCAAAGTTAATTAGAAATAAAGCATAAAAGAATGTGCTTCTTTGTTCTTAAACCCATAAGCTGTACATTTTTGTTCCGAAGCAATAACCTTTTTCCAGAATGTCAATGTAATTTGAATGAATTTTCTCTCCCAAAATAGGGACATTATCTGGCCTGCATGACTGCTATTTTGAAACAGATGGAAGATGGACACTTTGTCCACTATATCAACACCTTTAAAACAAGGCAGGATGTCATCGTAAGTCTCATTTTCTTTGTGTTAATATAAATCGTGGAAAACCACAGCAAGAGGTTCCTACATTTTTGCTGACATAAATCACATCTCAATTCTAAAAGTAAAACAATTTCACCTTATGGTTTAAAACTACAAAATAGAAGTGCAGATTAATGTCAGTAGGCATATTATTGTAGGGCTCTGTTAATTACCCTGCATGTAATGAGTCTGTGCAGTTATTTACTTTGACAAGTTTGCTCCTGCAAAAGCTCTTTTATACTCCTGTTGTTTTCAAAGGAGCCTAAAAGCAGTGGTTAGACTGTAGAGAGCTCAATTATCAACCATCTTTGTTGAGGGTGATTACCACAAAGTTATTTTGGTGCCCTGGAAAAAGAGAGCTTAGAAAAAATAGAAACCTCACAGTAACTGAGAAACATGCAAAAACACGTTTATGTAACACTGAATTCAATTATGGATCATAGATATTCTTCAGAAAGGGTGATCATTTTGTAGAATAAAACCACTTCCTAACAGTTTTGCATAAACCTTTATAGTTACAGCTCTGGTATGATGTCTTCTCATGTTTGTCTCATTTTACCTGTGTAACGAGTGTGTAACAGTAATTTAGATTTTGCATTAATGTGATTGAGTTTTCAGTTCCATTTAGGAGTGAAGTGAGGCATTTCAAAAGTATTGTAATCATTAAGGATAAAACACAGATGCGGCACAATCTGTGAACTACACTATATGGACTTCTTCTCTGACTAATGGTATAATTCTGCCTGTAATGATGTATTTAATATGTGTGAACTACCTCAGATAACCAGAACACAAGTTTATAATTAAGGGTTTTTTTTTTTCTCTACCAGGACTTTCTGATGGAGACATTCATCATGTTTAAGGACCTGATGGGTAATATATTCCCTTCTGATTGGATGACCATGAACCTTCAACAAATGCAGGTGTTTCTGAGGGCCATAAACGTGTACTCTGATGTTCTCAACCAAATCTTCTTGGACCCTGCCCATTTCCATTTGGAGGTTAGTTTCCCAGCTTTTGTTTGACGCATTATATCCTCAGTTTCCTGCAAAATTAGTTACAAAAAAGTTAGTGAGCCACTAATGAACTCCCTGAGAAAATGGTCTCTGT
Source organism: Nannopetersius ansorgii (assembly GCA_037974605.1). Classification (NCBI taxonomy): domain Eukaryota; kingdom Metazoa; phylum Chordata; class Actinopteri; order Characiformes; family Alestidae; genus Nannopetersius; species Nannopetersius ansorgii. Next base: position 4,458 of record JBBPDE010015728.1, read on the forward strand.
TGCTGAGGTTATCACTTACAATATTGGAGAAATAGTGTGAACAGGCGTTATTCTATTGTTACTTCTAGGTTATAATTGTAATACATTGTGTTCAGACAATAAAACAGCTGTGTTGATGCTGAAAACCTGTATAGGCGTTTTTGTCCACACCAAAAATCAATAAAGGAAATCATTAAAGATCTGATAATGGCTTCAGTGTCAGTAAGTCTTTATTATTCTTGATTAATATGACACAGCAGTAGAATGTAGTTGGGAGAAAGTGAAAACTAATGGAAAAATACATGTCTGAAAATCATTTATAATTGTTATTAATTTAATTATACATTCAGTAAATAGTTACATAAATCAGTCCAAGACATGAACTGACTAGGAGATCCCAGGGTCGCGAATATATAATTTGAGATTAGTGGTGGGTAATGTGACGATATGAGATCGTGAAGTCGATCCATGTACTGTCGATCTACCAAAGCAGAGAGATTGCAGTGTCGTCTAGATCAGCGTTTCTCAAACTTATTTGTCCTGGGGACCCGTCATGTCAGGCTTTGGGGCTGCAGGGCCCGGCACATTATCCGTTTGAGAAACGCTGGTCTAGATCAAGGGTCAGCAACCCATGCGGCTCATTCATCCTTACAAATAAATATAAATACAGTGTTAAAACTTGTGATTTAACAGTTAAAAAAAAAAAAAGTGATATGATATCTTGACCATATCGCCCACCCCTATTTGAGATACAGAAAAGATTGGTGATATACTATATGGACAAAATATTTGGGACATGCCTGTTTTCAGGGTTTGAGTTAAGACCCTTACTTCCAGTGAAGTATTTTGGACAACAAAGACTTCCAACTTTGTGGACACAGTTTCAGGAAGAACCTTTTGTATTCCAGCATGACTCTGCCCCAGTTCACAAATCAAGCTCCATAAAGACATGGTTGGATGAATGCAGTGTGGAAGAACTTGATTGGTCCACACAGAGCTCAAACCCATCATACACCTTTAGGATGAATGGGGATAGAGATTGTGAGCCAGAACTTCTCGTCCAACATCAGTGTCTGACCTCATAAATGCTCTACAGAATGAATGGGCACAAATTCCCACAGAAACTCCAAAATCTTGAGGAAAGCCTTCCAAAAAGAGGGGAAGCTGTTACAGCTGCAAAGGGGGACCAAGTCCATATTAAAGTCTATGTATTTGAAAGCGAATGTCATTGAAGTACGGTGTAATGGTAAGGCGTCCCAAAACTATTGTCCATATAGTGTACATTAGGATAATTTGGCCAAACTTCTGCACACTGTATATCTGGGTCACTGATCATAATATATTAACAGGACAAATAAGGGAAGCTCATTTTGAACCAGAAGTGCCTGGCATGGCAGAAGCAGAATGTTTCCCAATGAAGAACAGTGTATTTTATGCATGTTTCTAAAATACATTTGGATCATAGACAATGCAAAAATCATTATAAGTGTGTGCTGTTAATTTTGCTGTTCATTTTTTTGGTAATCTATTTTTTTTCTTATTGCTTTATAGCTTTGGAACAATTACTTTCACCTCACTGTTGCATTCATTACACACAAATCACTGCAACTGGAGACCTTCTCTACTGAGAAACGCAGCAAAATTCTCAACAAGTAAGTTCGCTGTAGTTATAAAATCTACAGAAACATTTACTTTGTCAAATGAAACACTGCATTTTTCATATGTTCATGTGTATCTATTGTATTTATTGTATTATAATGGTGCATTCTAAATGTCTAAGTGTAATGTATTGTTGGATTGTAATGTTGCATCATCTATTATCTGTAGTCTGTGGAGAGATATTAAAGTAAGAATTCAATTTTATGTTGTACACATATGATCAAACTGAATCTTGATCGTGTTCTGCATGCTGATATCACTGTTATTTCTAAAACCTCAATTTGCAGGTATGGTGACATGAGGAAAAGTATTGGCTTTAGGCTCCGAGATATGTGGTACAATCTAGGTAGGAGCATTTTTTTGTTCCATGTCCTGTAGCTTCATAACACCAATAGATGTTTATTATTTTTACGTACAGCCTCTTCCTTTTTGTGCTAGATATTTCCAGCAGTCTTGTTTGTCACCTTTTTAACCATTTTTCTCTTTAGGAATGATGTTCCTGAATAATATGATGAATGTGAATAAAAGCAATGGTTTATTAAGCTGTTAAGTCGGATTATGAACAGTTTTAGATCAGCAGTGTACTGTTTAACCCTACGGCTCTGTGACCATCAGGACTCCATAAGATGAAATTTATTCCTGCCATGGTGGGGCCCATCTTGCAGGCCACGCTAGTTCCAGAGCCAGAATTGAGGACAGCCACCATCCCCATCTTCTTTGACATGATGCAGTGCGAGCATCACCTTAGTCCCAACCACAACTTCCAAACGGTTAGTCTTTTGATTATAGCCTTTGAAGATAAACAAGCTGAAACATGACTATTGCTTGCTTTAACAGTAGTACTCCGAGGACTACCAAAGGCATATGCTATATAGACAAAAGTATTGGGACACTCCTCTTAATAATTGAATTATGGGTTTGAGTTTGGCCCCTTACTTCCAGTGGAGGCCAGTCTTAATGCTTTAGCACACCAAGACATTTTGGACAACGTCATGCTTACAACTTTGTGGAGATAGTTTGGGGAAGAAGCTTTTCTCTTCCAGCCTGATTGTGCCCCAGTGCACAAAGCAAGCTCTATAAAGACATGGCTGGATGAGTTCGGTGTGGAAGAACTTGACTGGTCCACACCGAGCTCTGACCTCAACACCATCCAACACCTTTGGGATGAACTGGAAAAGAGATTGTGAGCCAGACCTTCTCATCCAACATCAGTGCCTGAACCTCAGATTTTTTTATGTGAGATTAACACTGAGCATTCAGCGACAAAATTCTGTTGTGTTTTTTTTTTTGTAGATCATAGAAAACAGCAGAATTTTTTGGTTTTAAAAGAAGAGAACAAAAACATGACAAACTTACTACAGTTAAATTCAGTAGAATGGGGAGTGGTGTATAACAGTGCGTCTGTCTGTGCGTATATTGCAGTTTGAGCATGAACTGATCACTAAGCTGGACCACGAAGTCGAAGGTGGTCGTGGTGACGAGCAGTACAAAATATTACTGGAGAAAACGTAAGCTCTTTCTACTTTCTGCCTTTTAAAAATGGTGCCTCATTAATTCAGCTTATTAAACTGTTCCTTTGTTTTTCAACAACCTGGTTGAAGCTCTTGTTTCTGTAATTTGAAATGAGCTATTCTTCTGGAGCCCTCCAGGATACATTTCTACCATATAAAGCTATAGAAACCTGAATTTTAGAACATAAAGCACTATAGAGGAAGCAGGGAGCCAGTTCAGATTAAAAGTGCATCCAGACAAAGGTTTTATTGAGAGCTGAACAGTTCGTTGTGTGTCTAAGTGATATTGGTATTGGCAGACGGATCTGTGAGTAGTGCAGGTTTTTGAAACATCTTTTTATGTGTAGGCTTCTAGAGTACTGCAGACGTCACCGGTACCTGTCTCAGTCTGGTGAGGAGCTGGCTCTGCTGCTGAGCTCTCTGTTGGAGAACCTGTTGGCGTATCGCACCATCACCCATGACGAGAGCCCCGAACTGCGCATGAGCTGCACCGTCAACGTGCTGGTGAGGCAGACGCAAGCACCTTTATGTCTTCTTCCATACGTCAACAAGCTTTGAGGCTTAGCAGTGACTTCAGGATTTAAACAGTGTTATAACCAAGCAAATTTTTGTTCTAATGTTCTATTATTGGTATTTCGATCTTGGAGTCCTGATGGTCGTAGGGTTACGGTACACTGCTGATCAAAGACTGTTCATAATCCCACATAATAGCGTAACAAACTATTTCTTTACTCATTTTGGTTCTCGTTCCAGAACTTTTACAAAGAGAAAAAAAGGGAAGACATCTATATTCGGTAAGAGTACATGGCAGTAGAATGGTAATAAACAGTACCATGGCAGTAACATGCCTGACGTTCTGATGCTCCATCTCTTCTCCTCAGGTACTTATATAAACTGCGTGACCTGCACTTAGACTGTGAGAACTACACCGAAGCTGCTTACACACTACTGCTGCATGCTGAGCTGCTTGAGGTATGCCTTCCTTTTCTGCATTACACTGGGACTGTTTGTAAAATATTTAAACGAAATGCTCAAATTCAGTGCAATATACACAATATGAACAAAAGTATGGGGACGCCTAACAATATCATCAACAGGGACTTTAGTGACATTGGATTCAAATACATGGACTTTAATATGGAGGTATAACAGGAGCTAACAGCTTCCACTCTTCTTGGAAGGATTTCCTCAAGATTTTGGACTTTCTGTGGGAATTTGTGCCCATTTATTCTGTAGAGTATTTATGAGATTCGGGCACTGATGTTGAATGAGAAGGCCTGACTCGCAATCTCCGTTCCAGTTCATCCCAAAGGTGTTGGATGGGGTTGAGGACAGGGCTCTGTACGGGCCAGTCAAGCTATTCCACACCGAACTCATTCAACCATGTTCTTATGGAGCTTGCTTTGTTTCACAAAAGGCATACCAGAAAGCATATCCTATGCACTGCTTTCTTCGCTCTGCTGGTGGGAATCTGCCCACTGTTGTCATGATGGGGTTAGTAGTAAAATATTTTGTGGATCTGAAACATTGATTGTGGGCTGCATATGTCAGCTAACACAAAAAAGACAGAGGAGAAGGCTATAGTTACAGAGGAATTGCCCATTTTTGCACAGCTGCCTAAACCATCAAAAGACACAAACTGAATTTAATTTGGACGGGAAGAAGTCTGGTAGGCACAGTGTGAACAGCAAAAAATAGTTCTCTGTGTTTCACCCATTCACCAAGTGAAGCAGTGGGCAGCCAATGATGCAGTGTTTGGGGATGGGACCTTGCTCAAGGGCACCTCAGTGGTGCCCCGAACCGTCACGGTTCGGTACATGATGTCTTTCGGAGAATACACGGTACGACAGAGAAGACATGATTGAAGTAATACGGAATCAAAAAGCGCAAGTAAATCATAAACCTGGGTTGTAGTGTGGTGCAATAGTGCCACCTACTGGCCTAACACTTCTGCTGCCTTACACATACATGAAAATATAAGCAAGAGTGTGTGTTTACTGGTTAATACACTGCTGTTTATTTAAAATAAACGAAAACAAACCAAGCCTCATTCTTTACAACTTTTTGTATCGGTATCGTGAACCGTACCGAACCATGACCCCAAAACTGAGGTACGTACCAAACCGTGACGTCTGTGTACTGTTACACCCCTAGTTCATAATGCACTAGTGAAACGAACCGTGCCACAGACTGAAAGCGAACCGGACTGAGACCACCACCCAATGTGGTCTCAGTTCAGTTTGTTTCAAAGGGGTCTGAATTCGTTGTGTGTTCATATATATGCAAAATATGCTGACTGATCGATCTGATTTGACTTTAAAGGGTTAAACCAACCAAGTGTGAAAACACCCTTAATGTCCCTTGTTTAAATGACATTTTCTTGCTAAAAAAGGTGCTCATATTGGTGAACATATTATGTTTTTGTTAGCAAATAAGTGTATTTTTAGTAAATATGAAGCACATGCAACAGCTCAGTATGTGCAAGATCTTTTGACCAGTAGTGTATGTGACTTTAAATACTTGGTTTAGACAGCAGTGACTTCATCCAAACATTTCCTGTAACTGTTGATCAGTGCTGCACATTTCTTTGAAGGGTTTGGCCTATTCTTCCTCTCAGAATTGCTTCATCTCTCACTTTTATCAGATTAAGGTCTGAATTTTGAAATTATTCTCCCACGTTTTTTGGCAGATTGACTGGTGTGTTTGGGAAATTGTTGCTATAGGCCCAATATTCTGCTAAACTTGTGTAGAATTTTCTGATGCATTACACAGTACAACACACAGTACCATCAAATTATAGGAAGCTTTTCAGGAACAATTGTATCAAAATTCCCAAAATATTAAACCTGCAAATTTTTGTTTTTCACAGTTGGCATGAGGTTCTCACGTTTGGTTGTGGCAAGCATAACATTTCTCATTGGATAGCCACTCCTGGGGAGGTTAACAATAACGCTGTTTTAGTTTGAACACTATATGACAGTATGGAGGAGGCCAAACTACTTAAGAATTGTTTTGGGACATGAACAAACTTTTGACTGAAGCATAGTGTACACTCACAAACTGGTGAAGACTTATGTGTTAGAATCAGGGCAGAGTCAGCTATGCAGTCCAGTCATTCACTGTATCAGATGAATCATTCTACGGGTTCACATAATTTTTGTCTACAAAAACATTTTATGTTGGATCCCTTTGTTCAACAAATGACAACTGATGTAAATATTGGTATTTTGGTTGTTGGTTGAGTTGAGCTGTCTTCATCTAAACCATATCCATTTCTTTAGCAAAGATATGGTCATAATTTAGGTTAAGTTTATGTAAAACAATTAGGAGAATTCTAAAGGATTCACAGATGTTCAAGCACCACTGTATACATACAAACCGGATTCCAAAAAAGTTGGGACACTAAACAAATTGTGAATAAAAACTGAATGCAATGATGTGGAGAT
>JBBPDE010015762.1:0-11049 GCA_037974605.1 Nannopetersius ansorgii
TGCACGTATAACAACAATGGCGTCTGCATTACCACATCTGATCAAAACACCGAGTAAATCAGTAGATCACACGTCTGTGATCACACGTCTGCGCTTTGTTTCCCGGCGGACCAAAAACAAACGCGACACTCGCGTCCCCCGGAAACGAGAAAAAAAATTAACCAATCAGAGACGACTTCAACATTCCTGAAGTGTTTCCAGTTAAGTGTACCATATGCAGCAGACGTTAAGCCAACGTTCCGTGGGCGTGACGTCTGAGGCTGAGACTAGCTGCAGTACAACCCCCTAAGCATGATTGATCCACCCCCATGCTGAACAGTTGGACAGAGGTGCTTTTCATTAAACTCTGCCCTTTTTGCTCATTCCGGCCAAAAAGTTCAATTTTAACCTCATTGGTCCACAGAACTTTTTTCTAAAATGCGTCGGGCTTGTTCTTTTGTGAACTTCAAACGCTGATTTTTGTGGTGTGGAGAGAAGTTTTTGTGGACGTAGAAGAGGTTTTCTTCGGATGACTCTTCCATGAAGAACATATTTGTACAAGTATCTCTTTATAGTGGAGTGGTGTACCACGACTCCAGTGTGTGCCAGATCTTTCTTGAGGGATCGTGCAGTCAGACGTGGTTCTCGACTTGCTTTTCTCACAATCCAGTGAGCTGTTCTGTCTGATATTTTTCTTGGTCTTCCAGTTCTTGCTTTAACTTCCACTGTTCCTGATGACTACCATTTCTTAATTACATTGCGAACAGAGGATATTGACATTTGAAAAGGCTTTGCTATCTTATTATAGCCTTCTCCTGCTTCGTAAGCGTCAACTATTTTCAGTTTCAGTGTTATAGACCAGTGGTCAACCCCCGGGCTGCGGACCGGTACCGGGCCGTGGGTCATGTGGTACCGGTCCACGGGCTGCACAGAAAAAACAACGTGGATGTTACGTTTGTTGTCGGCTCGTTGTTATGAAAATGCTGTTAATAAAGCTGCGAGTGCACACTGCATTTACGTTTATTATTGTATTTTAAAGATTCCCCATTATTATATTTTTAAAATATCCCCATTTTTATGCGTATCATTTATTTGTATAATATACGTATATTTATCTGCCACTCCTTAAAGGCCGGGCCGTGAACATAGTTTCTGATATTAAACCGGTCCGTGACCAAATAAAGGTTGGGGACCCCTGATCTAGACAACTGCTTAGAAGAACCCATGGTGCTGATTGTTGGAGCAAGGCCAGATGAGTCTGGGCATTTAAAACCTGGTCTTTCCATACAATGATTGTGAACAGTCCCTGACACTGTCAGGTCCCAGCTTTCCAAAGGGGGCAGTACAAGGTATTAACTATGCAGGGTGCCTGAACTTTTGTAGACACCATTATTTGGTTTTCTGTTGTTTTGAAAGTGTAAATTGTGAAAATAAAATTCGAACTTTTTTTGACACATTATAAGAATGTCTCAGCAGCATTTTGATGGCTTTTGGGGATGTTTCCATCTTTCCTTGACTTCTTTATGCACATTAATACACGTTTTTATTTGGGGTGCCGAAACTTTCAATCTCCACTGTACACTCCTTCACACACACCTTCATACACACCTTCATACACACCTTCACACACACCATCATACACACCTTCACACGCACCATCACACACACCATCATACACACCTTCACACACACCTTCACACGCACCATCACACACACCATCACACACACCATCATACACACCTTCACACACACCTTCACACGCACCATCACACACACCATCATACACACCTTCACACACACACCTTCACACGCACCATCATACACACCATCACACACACCATCATACATACCTTCACACACACCTTCACACACACCATCATACACACCTTCACACACACCTTCACACACACCTTCACAAGCACCATCACACGCACCTTCACACAGACCATCAAGAGAGAGAGAGAGACAGAGAGGGAGAAAGAGAAAGAGAGAGACGATGAGAGAGGTAGAGAGAGAGAGACAGAGAGATGATGATGAGAGAGGTAGAGAGAGAGAGACAGAGAGATGATGATGAGAGAGGTAGAGAGAGAGAGATAGAGAGAGATAATGAAAGAGAGAGGTAGAGAGAGAGAGACAGAGAGATGCAATGCGGACCTGAAAGCCAATCTAATAGAGATTTCTTTGTATCTTTTTTTTGTTTCTTTCTTTTACCAACGTTTTGCATATTTTGACCCCTGTGGGAACTTAGATTACACTCACTTGAGCAACCAGCACACCCTGTTTTGTTTGTGGTTTGAAAAAATGATGGAAGTAACAACCCATTAATGTAAGAATTACAGTAACTCTCCATTTCACGTGTTTCCACATCTGCCTAGCGTGTGTGGCTAACACTTCCCCAGTTTCCAGATCACACTTCCTAAAAATGACCTGCTGAGAAGAAGAGATGGAACAAATCTAGAAAGGCAAAATCTAAGAACAAAAACAAAGAAAAAACATCTGATGGTTTGAATACTGTATATTGCACACACAACTGAATAAACTGCTAGAATAGAGTCTCTATCATAATACTGTGCTGTACTTTCTCTGTCTTTCTCTCTGTCTCTCTCTGTCTTTCTCTCTATAACTCTCTGTCTGTCTCTCTGTCTCTCTCTCTCTGTCTCTCTCCAAAAACCTACACAATCTAGATTCGGATAAACTCAGCCAAATCTATACAGACTTGTCTACCAAGAGTGTGTGCTCCTTTTTTTGTGAATGATGTAGTTAGATAACAATAGGCTTGGGGTTTATTTAAAAAAGTGATCCCTGGCTTGGTTACATCTGGCTTGGCTGGACTACCGGATGAGAAACTGTTCTGGAGCCTAAAGAGACGGCTCTTACTGGAGAGCTGATCACTGATCAGAGTAGCGGAGGGACGGTGATGGAGAGGAGAGCTGTCAGAAACACACAGGCTTGTGTTTTCTGTCCTTGTTTGGGACTGATATCATTAAAAGTCAAGGTTGTCTCGCTCCCTTGTCCTGTATCTTCAGTTTAGGCTACAGAATTTGTCCTCAAGGTGCCTGACAGGACTTGAGTTTCAGTCAGAGGGAGGTAGAAACTAGTGGAGGTGCTTTTTTAAATTTGGTCCATAAAATTACACAGGGACTATAAAACACTAGAAAAATTTCAAATATGGGCCCTTTAAAGTCTGACCAACTAAGGTCAAAAAGGTCAGACTGGATTTCAAAGTGACTTTTAATGTCCAGACATTGTTTCAGACTTGTTTATATTTTTAGACACTGGTACCATAACTTGGTAGCATAATAAAGCTATTCAAATGTATTTGTGAGGATTTGTGAACTCTTTAGTCAGTTACATTCACACTGAATTCATTTAATTGGGTTTAATTTCAGCCTGCTGTGTCAGTTCAGCTCCTTTACTGCTCTGCTGTTCCTCACAGCTCTCAGTTTGAAGCTTTAGCATTTTATTTTACATCAGAATGACTCAAAAAAGAGAAAAATGAAGAAAAAGACACTTCAGTTCCACCGCTGATAGACACTGTTTGTGCCGAGAAGTTGACGTTTTGACCTGACACATCATTATTCTTCCTCTTTCTGGATTTTGGAAGTTACTTGTACTTTTTAACTGGAGTTTAACTGGACTGAAGTGGTTTTAGCTCCTCTACCCGCTTCTTTTTTCAGGCCGGTCAGCAAACAGCTTCAGTCTGACCCGACAAAAAGGGGACAGAGTGTGCACTATGTTAAAGGGGAATTCCGACCATCTATCAAAATTAATTCAGTGGTACCAAAACTCTGACAAAGTAATGTCTCAAGTTTCAGATGGCCCAACCAGAATCTTTTGATGGAGTAAGATTCTTTAAGGGAGAATTTAGAGGCAGACGTCTGGTTCCATTCATTGTGAACAGTTCTGGCCCCAGAAACGCTCTGGACCGCTCAGTTTATGTCCTGAACTTTTAATTTTGGGGTATTTTGGAAAATAGGTGGAACGTCCCTTTAATAGCGTTGCTATAAATAACTCGGTTGCCATGGAGATAAGGGAGCGACGAGGGGTGGGGGGTGGTACGACTTTGAAGGAGCAGGACAGACCCAGACAGACCCAGGAGTTCTGGTTCCGACCCGGCCATGTATGTGAAGCTGTGCAATTTCGGAAGCTACGCGGGGGAGAAGGCTCTTTCTGCGGCCAAGCAGCAGCTGGGGAGCCCGGACAACGCAGGTGGAGCAGAAACTGAAAACTTTATGGCTTTTATTTACATATTTAGCTTCTGGTTCCGAACTTCCACCTTCCTCTCCGCCTTAAATGTGCTGCAGTCCCAATCAGACTGTTATTTACCTGCAGGCCCTACAGGCGGTGTTTAAGGTGGAACGGAACACTGTGAGAGATAGATGAGTAAACAGCTGCAGCTAGGCTATTATCTTCATGTGTTTATATGTAACTATCATTCATTCTTGCTTTATTTATTCCTGTAGCTGCTGGGGCGTATGTGATGCACACTCTGATGTGGACCGGGGAGTTGTAAAAAAAAAAAAATAGTCGGATTCTAATCTATGGGATGACTTTGTTTGTTTGTTTGTGAAGCAGTTGTTGCTATTTAAGGTGAAACGGGGAGTAATAGACAGAGTTAAACCAAACGTTAGACTCGTAGACGAATATTAAGCTATTGGTTTTTCGGTCTGTCTTTCTATTTATTTATTTGTCTGTCTGTTTATTTCTGTATCTCTAAGTCTGTCTGTCAGTCTGTCTATCTGTATTTCTGCAGCAGTTATAACGCAGTTGCTGCATTGTTTAAGGTGGACTGCGAGGGTCCAGGTACCTGATCCTCACAACCGGACACTAAAGCTGTTTTTGTCTGTTTTGTTCCCAGATGTTTATAAGAAGCTGGTCTGGTACCGGAGACTGTCCTTCCTCCTCCTGCTCCTCTGCGTTGTGCTGCTGGCCGTGTTGCTGGCGCTGGCTGTGAAATGTAAGTCCTGTTTTACTGGTTGTTTGTGTATTGACTGATCGATTGATTGTATTGATTATACAGTAATCAATACAACCAGTTTTACGCGGATCAAGAGTCGCGGAAAGCCCCACAATAACGCATAAACTGCAAATAAGAGACTGTCTTTTTTTGCTTTTTGTGGCAATAAATATATTTTTTCTGGATGTTTTCACACAAGGGCTCTCAGGGCAGGCTGTGGGCGACCTGGAAGCACTTTTTTCGTATTCCACATGAGGGTTGAACCCCAGCGCTCCAAATGCGATTTCTGTAAATCTAATTAACTATTACTAAGTCAAATAATGAATTGATTTCTTTTAAAAAGAAATAATGTATATAATGTCTGTTAATTAAATTTACTTATATTTTTTTCCTTATTTTATTTTTCAACGTATTACTTATTGAATTAAGGCATTTATTACATGTATTTTCCTTTCAATCAGGGTATATTGTTATTAAATAAAACAGTGCGACGGTCCGGGCTTCAAATCCCAGATGGGTGTTTGTCCTACTGCCCCACAGATTTCTATGTTTACAGCTGTATGGTTTTGTATCTGTGTCGCAGTTCTAGAGATTTGAGAGTGTTTCTAAACTTTCTTGATACATTTTTGACTTGAATCATGTAATAAACCTATGAATACCTTCAGTAAGTGCTCTCATCCAGTTTAGAGGTGAAAAAACTCACATCCGTCCTATAAATGATGTTGTGTAATACATTTTAAACCGATTCTGCACTGAATTTCAGTGTCCGAATCGAAGTCCAGTCAGCAATGTCCGGCTCTCGTGGAGGAATTGGAGGTGACGACAAAGGCGGCGGTCTGCAGCCGCAAGGCATGTGAGGACCTGTACCCACCACAGTTCCTCCGCATCGGTGAGCCTGTAAACACTTTTAATCAACAGACTCACAAACTGCACACTCATGATCACACACTCACCCTAACAGTGTTTGGTCACCTCTGAGAGACTCGTTTATGTGATTTCTGACTCACTGTAAACATGGATGAATGTACAATACTGTGCAGAAGTCTTAAGCACCTGTGAAAATGGTGAGCATTAATACATTACATTAATATTACTCAATTAAACTAAATAAAACTAAAAAGAGTCGATATTAAAACTATTGTACAGTAATTAGTGATTTTATGTTCGATATGTCTGTGTGTTCCTTGTGGAGCAAGTAAGAAAATAGTCGAGGAAGATGAATCGCTTGATGAATATCCATCTACTGATCTGTAGATCTGTCTGTCTCTCTGCAGATCTGTCTGTAGATCTGTCTGTAGATCTGTCTGTAGATCTGTCTGTCTCCCTGTAGATCTGTCTCCCTGTAGATCTGTCTCCCTGTAGATCTGTCTCCCTGTAGATCTGTCTGTCTCTCTGTGGATCTGTCTGTAGATCTGTCTGTCTGTAGATCTGTCTGTCTCCCTGTAGATCTGTCTGTCTCTCTGTAGATCTGTCTGTCTCCCTGTAGATCTGTCTGTCTCTCTGTAGATCTGTCTCCCTGTAGATCTGTCTGTCTCTCTGTAGATCTGTCTCCCTGTAGATCTGTCTGTCTCCCTGTAGATCTGTCTGTAGATCTGTCTGTCTCTCTGTAGATCTGTCTGTCTGTCTGTAGATCTGTCTGATCTGTCTTTACTCATTACTTTTTAGAAACGGGAAAAAAGTTCATTGTTGGGCTGAATCGTCACTGAATCTTCTGCCTCTGTAAACCCCTTTCCTTAGAGAGCGCAGGACAGGGCTGCTCTGAGTGTGGGAAAGGTTGGTTGAAGTTTGAGAACTCCTGCTACCTTCTATCCCGGGATCGCTTCAACTGGCAGGAGAGCAGGGAGAAGTGCCAGACGTTGGGCGGAGACCTGGTTGTCATTTCCAGTGACCGTGTGCAGGTCAGTTAATCAGCCCATTTTAAACTAGGAAATGTTAAAAAAAATAAGTGCATGATTTCTATAAAACCAGTGTTTGGGGACACGCAACCATTGATTTTATGGCCAGAAGAAGTCATTCAATGCAGCATTTTACAGCTCAACCACAGACTCACCGTCCCTAACCAAGACATTTAGGGTTAAGGACGGTTGAAATAGGGTGGAGCAAACCGCATGTAGCCATGCTCAGAGACTGATTAGGTTTAATCAAACCAAAACAAACAGTGACTCACATCTTTTTTTTATAGCTGACCTGAACTTTAGTGTCTTGAATGCTAATTGAGGCCGCTGTGTCCTCAGCTCACTTGACTGAATTGCAACTAATGAGCAAACATGGCCTGTTTTGAATTAATTGGTTCTGTGATCTTTATTTCCTTGCATTAAGCCTGATTTTTTATTTATATAATGCAGTATTGTATAAAAGAATTTGATGTATAAAGAATAATGGAGGGTATGGGCCCTTGATTGGCCTACTCTTCAGTGTCTGTGTTTCAATACTGACTTTTTAATGTGATTTGTGCAGAGGTTTCTGTCTGAGAAGGGCCGCATGATGTACTGGATCGGCCTCAGACGATCAGAAACACTGGAGTGGACCTGGATCAACAATACTGCACTAACCAAGGGGTGAGAGACCAAAACATTATTCCATTTTTTTGCACAGTTAAATACTTAAATTAGGGATGTTACTGTAGATTAGAATAGCATTCTAGCAGATATTTTGAGGATTCATTGAAAAAAACTCATATACAGTTTGTAACTGTACAGGGACACGTTTGTGAGATCCTGCTGGTGTAGGTATGCTCCCTTTCAATCACTCTGTGCTAATAGTGCCCCCTTGTGGAGAACATTCAGATTGTTGAGCACAGCTGTATAAAGAAAAATTACACAAGTATATAATGACAGTAAAATTATATTTTAATCATTTAGTATTTTTTAATTACCTTGCATAGAAATGAGTGTTCTGCTAATTGACACAACTGTCCCAAAGGTATTATTTATTAATTATTCAAACAAACACAGTGCAGTCATTACATTCCCCAGTCAAAATCTCAGCAGTACAGCCCATGTGGCTTGTTTGGACCTCCCATCATATTTGACTGATGGGCCAGCCTGAATCCTGAGATATAGGACTCTTAAGTAGATGCACGATCTGGATTTCCCCATATTCCTGATGTTTTGCGAACGAGGTGTGGAGAGAGGTGTTTGTGTTGGGACTCGCTGATTTTAGATGTTTCCTTTTTCTGGCAGTTACTGGTCGGGCAACATTCAGGATGGAGATTGCGTGTTCCTGAATGGAGGGAGGCAGCACAGAACCAACTGGCTGCTAAACCCGTGCACAATGTACTCGCAGTACATCTGTCAGAAAGGTTGAAACTGAGAGAGGTTCATCAGACGTCACCAGCTTTCCACCGCACCGACCTTTAATCCAATCATTTAATCTATCCTACATTCCACACAGACATAAACAGAAGTACAGAATCAACAGAAGAAGCAAAATCAGTTCAATCAACTGTGTATTTTAAATGTCATTACGCGATACGAGGCGAATGGGGTGCACCAGGTGTATTCATTCAAAGTGGCTTTGTGCATATTTTATTCTCTGTTTTAATTGCACTGATTTTTCAGCTAGAAAACCTTAACTGCACTTTAAAAAGAGTCCTACATCATGTATCATAAAGTTAAAAGAACATGCCTGTAGCTGCCTTTTGATTTACTAGTGAGATGACTTTATCTAGTCAGTGATTTTAAGATCTATTCTATTGTGATTCAGCTTTTTTTCTATCCCGTGGTGTGATTTTTGAGTAGAATGTGGTCTCCGGTAAATAAAACCGCTGAAGTCTTTGTGCATTTCTTTCCCTACTTCTGTCAGGGTTCAAATGCATTTCACTTCGTGAGAGTCCAGATGCTCCTCTTTCTCTATGTCTATGCCCAAGACACTCTGGCGAAGTAATTTCCAGCAATGCGTCGACTTTCTCTCTTTGCTGTCGGCCTTCTCATGCTTCTCCTTTTCCTCATTTTTGGCGAACACATTGGCGTAACGTCTGATTTTCTGCACAAACTGGTCATTTCGGTCCTCCACCCTAAAACAAATTCAAGGGATCGTGATTCGGTCCCACTGGCGGGAAAACATGACTTGTGGGTGTTTTGCCCAGAAATAGATTCTTGTAAGGTTGGACAAGCTTTAGAGAACACTAGTAAAAAAAAGTCCTATTAAATCTAATATGAGATTATTGTCAAAATACCAGAATTGTGGAGCAAATTTCCAAAACTTTTTTTAGGTAACACTACTATTGGCATATTTTTACATGACTTTTTATGTGCAGTAGTACCGACCAAAACGCACTCAGTCCTTGCCTAATACACAGTACAAGATTAGGTGAATTTCCAAAACTCACTCGGTCCACTCGCACAGTCTATGCATGTTTACAGTTTTTATGCAGTTAGCTGTCATTGACTCTGCGGTGTCATGTAGTCGGATACAAATATTAAACTTGTACATCATTTTGTGACATTGAATATCGATGTACTTAAATTGTTTTCATTATATTTTTTAAACAAATTTGCCCAAACTAAAATGTGCAGGAGTTAGAAACAGGCATTGAAAGTAACTGTAAAATTTCTATTTAAAAAAAAGAAGAATTGCTTTCCAAAAGGTAAAATGAGTAAAACGCAATTTGCTTTTGGACTGAGTGAGTTTTGGAAATTTTCTTTTATTATGTAGCATTACTTAAATATTATTTTGTGGGTGTGCGAATTTTGATGAATGTGATAGCTAAGCTAAAGCTAATCGTCCTCAGCTGTTTTGGTGTTGCAGGCTAAGTTTACTGTGTCGTTACTATGGCAATTTTATATAGTATCGTACACTATAGTCATTTTCTGATATTATTTTCATCATATGTGTCTCGTAAATATGGCATTGTAGTGTACCTTTTCCATTTATTTGCTGGTGTTTACATACTGAAAAAGCATAAATTATAAAATGTGCCGTGGTTTTTACTACAGCCTATGTTTTCTGTTTTCCAAAATGTTAAATTCAGTAATCTTGCATTAAAGTTGTAACACTTAAATCAGCAAAACTTTAACATGAACATAATGACAAAAACAAAGTTCTGCACTGACATTTACACCCTGGAAAACGCAGTAATTCTGCATTCAAGTGTGCAGAGGTGTGTTCTCTGTGGAGGATGTGTACTTCTTTACACTTCATTTGAGTGATGGCACTGTACACAGATATTATAGTGGAGAAACGAAGCCTGCAGTCAAAAGGAATTCTTTTCAAACATAATCAAGAATGATCCAAAATGAACACTACAGGTATTTAGATTCTCTGAAAAGCCTGTTTTATCCGACTTGAAGCGGCTTGTAAAGCTTGTCCAACGTGGCGACAGTGTCTATGAAAGAATGCGTTTGTGGGCGGAGCCTGTGGAGTGGATGTAGTGGTCCCTTACCTGAGGTACCAGCGCTCTCCCAGGCCATACAGCAAACCGCACATGCCCAGTCTCGGCCACATGTACCGCGGCAGCCTCTGCTCCAGCATCAGAGTGGTGGCGACAACCTACAGAGAACACAGTGGAACCTTTCGGATTGTTTAGACGGAACAACGGTATAGTCTTTGAATGCTCGATATTTGTGAATTAGGCGAATACTGATTCTTCAGATCACCCTAAAACAGTAATATTTAAAGCTTTTTTTATATAGTGCATTTTTCTAACCACTAGGGGCAGCTGGTTGGCTAGTAGTTGGGAGTTGCCCCTGCAATCAGAAGGTTGTGGGTTCGAATCCCAACACTGCTAGTGTCACCACTGAGGTACGCTTGAGCACAGTATTGTCCCCACTCATCCTCCCGGGTTAGGGGTTCTAGGAGTCTAGTGGGTAGAACACTTGCCTGTGAACCCGATGGCCACAGAGTTGGAGGTTCAAATCTCCCCACTTTATACTATTGTGTCCTTCAGCAAGACACTTAACAGTGTCTCCAGAGGGACTGTCCCTGTAACTAAGACCATTCCAGCAACTAATGAATGTAAAACTGTCTCTGTAACCAATGACCGCAAGACTGTCTCTGTAACTAATGACTGTAAGACTGTCTCTGTAACTAATGACCGCAAGACTGTCCCTGTAACTAATGACTGTAAGACTGTCTCTGTAACTAATGACTGTAAGACTGTCTCTGTAACTAAT
>JBBPDE010015787.1:0-11049 GCA_037974605.1 Nannopetersius ansorgii
AGTGGGTAGGATACTTGCCGCTGGACCAAGAGGTCATGGGTTCGAATCCTACCTTCAGCACCACCACTGGGTCCCTGCGCAAGACCCTTAACCCCGAGTTGCTCCAGGGAGAGACTGTCCCCTGTAGGTAGAGAATGGAAGTCGCTTTGGATAAAAGCGTCTGATAAATGCCTTACATGTAAACAACAACATTTAATAATGTTCATGTTAAAAAACAGCAAAGCGGGGGCTGCATTGTAAACATCATAGAACAGTTCAACACACTTGAACACCAACTTGAACGCCAACAGATGTGTTGGCCAGCACTGCACTGGCTAGAGATCAGTGACGGGGCGATCCACGTTTTTCCAGCTCCGATCCGATCCACGACTTTCGATACCGATACAGAATCTGAAATAATCTTTTTACTTTAATATTAGCATAATTTTAGTTGAAATTGTGCTATTTGTTAGAAAGAATAATTAAACTACTAAGCACTTATTAGAAGAGCAAAAAATACACAAATCTACACTGAATTTACAGGCATTGCAAAACAATTTATTTATGTCACACTTCGCAAAAAAGGTAGCGGCAACAGCTATAAAATGTTCTAAATATCAAAAACGCAACAATCTTGGCTGAATCATCTAAATACCAGCAACAGCTGTGTAAAAAATTAAGTGCAAAACTAATACTTTTTAAATAATGTGAATTCGGAGACACGACATGGGCAGAGTGTAATCTAACCACTGCTGTGTTTAAGGTGGACCGGCCGAATTACGAGACACCCAACTTTAGCCTCGTTGTGTTAAGAGATAGAAAAGGGGGGATGGGGGGCAAAACAGCCAACAAAACACAAAATAGCCCTGAAAGAACCCCAAAGAGGTCCTGAGGGCGAGCCAAGAATCTTCTCTGATATTCCTTTCGCTTTTGGGTTCTCTGCTGTAAGTTTGTTGCGTTTTTGGAAAACGAGTGTCTGCTGCCTTTTCCCTGTTTGCTAGAATGAACTCCTGGTACTCTGCGGTGAAATCTCTGCAGGTTCTTTATTAAATGTGTTGTTTGTGTGATGCTACTGTACTTCCACCCCTCGGAAAGCTGGCTCTACACACACTGCGAGTAGCCGTCTTGCTTTTCTGCGTTTCCAAACTAAAGCATCTCCAAACGAGTGATATTTTGTTCAAAACAAGGCTAGTGTTATTCGCTCGCTCAGACTGAAGTTGTCTCAGGTTCATAGTGTGGAATAAGGAGCAGCGACGCATCTCAGATTACACAGCGTTGAGTTTAAGGTCCAGCGCAAACTGTAAACTGTAAACAGTATATAGATCTGGCCTGTCTGACCGATACCCGATGATAGACTTGCTTTATCGGACCCCGATACCGATATCATATCGGATTGGGCCCGTCTCTAATCAACCAAACACAATGTACTTAAAATGAGCTTATTCCTACCCCTGAAAACACACCAACCCCCTTAATCTGAATCAAGTCTCCATCAATTTGTGAAGCAATCACTTAATTTTAAAGTGGATTTAAGGCACGAGTGTAAAACCCCTTAACCTTAAACATACGGAATTTATTCAGAGTAAGAGGAAAATTCAGTGGTTAATCTGTGCACGTTTCTCCTTAATTTTCCTTAATTTCCTGGAAATTAGGATCAAAATGAAGGTCATTTAAGGGGTTTAATTAAGGGCTTTGGTTTCATAGTGCTGGTAGAGATGGTGGACCACGCTGTCCACCCAGTAAGTGTAAGGCTAAGTGTTCTCCTCAGGATTCCAAGCCTAAGATAGCTAGAGATGAAGCTCATCATCTGGCAATGGGCTCGATGGTAGGAGCTCCACTTAATATCTTTTTTCTCTTCTTTTCACAATGGAACATTCATCTAACTTTTCAAAACAAGATGCTCCCATGGAACCCTGAACATCTTGTGTTACTTTCTGCTACTCCAGTTGTGTCCTTGGGAACTGGAAGACTCTGAGTGAACTGAGCATTACTGCCTACAGTGTCTGTCTAAACCCGAGCATAAATCTATCCCAGGCCAACGCTGGTGATGAACACCAGATAAGTCATTATGCTCAGTGGAACAGTCCAAAGGCCCTGACCACATCTGGTGTTGTCCATAATTACCCCATATTTCCAAGCTGCATCCAGGGCTTCCTCTTCTGAAGAGGGATCCGAACTCCTCCATGTTTTTCTGATTAATAACAGCCCTGTAAAAGCTGAGATATGCTTTGGTCTCTGTCTTAGAGTGGCCGTAGTAATTTTCCTGCATTCCAGCACACTTGCTGGCTCCATGCTTTCTGTTTTTATGGGTCAGTTTTATGGATCTCTAAATGTATTCTGGCTGCTATAAAACATTACGTGATTCTTTGCTCACAATTCGCAGAATATGTTTCAAGAAAAAAACTAATGTATCAGGTGTTTTGGGACATCTTTGGTTCTAAAATAGCAGTTTACCTCCAATCTAGAGGATCCAGTCCATTTAATTGGCTCCAGTGGCCTCAGCATCAGTATTGCATTTTTGGAGGTAGCATGCAGTTGTTCCAGAGGTTCCTTGATGACTATTCCATCTTTCTCTCACATCGTGAATCCAGCAACCCCAGAGGGGGAAAAATGTCTCGGCCTGTTCATGCCAAGTAAGTTCTGCCTCCATGAAAGGCGCACTCACCTTGACACTTTGTTTCACAATTACACCCCATAGACATTGCTGAGTACACTGTGGCAAAGAAGCTTGTTTGAAGAAACACTGCCATTTTTAGTAACACATTCATCAAAGCTGAGCTCTAGACCCTGATAATTCAGCTCCGTTACATCTGTGGACCATACGCAAACCAATTGATTTGCACTCTTAGATGTCAAGGTAGATAATTGGCACTCTAGAAACTCCAAACTTCAGAACCAGGGTTAGGGGCCGTTCACATATTGTGCCTAAAACTGCGTGGAAAACGCTCGGTGCGTCGCTTTCTCCTTCTTTCCAAAAGCGCTTGGGCGCTTGCGCTCCGGAAGCATCTGTCGTTGTTAAGCAACCATCAGCAGCGCTCTCCATTTCCTCCAATGAAAAACCCTCGCTGTAACTCTGCTGCACGGTTTATTTACGCCGAAAAGAAAAAAACGCCGCAGTGTTTGGGTGCAGCCCATTCTTCAAAACCGTAAAAAACACGGGGAGTTTCACCAGCTGATCCAGGAGCTCCGCCTGGACACCGGGAGGCTCAGAGCCTGTTTCAGACTCGACACGGACCAGCTGGGTTATATTTTAGGAAAAGTTTGGGGCTCGACAATCATACAGTTCAGGAAATCCCTGGAGCACAGTGATGAGCTGCTCCTCAGTGTTTCTGCGCCAGTGTAATGGAAAAGGCGAGGAAGCTAATTGGTTGAATCTTGTCACATGACCCACAGTGCGCTGGTGGCGTTCTGAAAAGTTGAGATGTTTTCAACTCAACACGGCGCAGACGCGTCTAAAAAAAATGGGCGTGTCGCACCGCAAAAGATGCGATATGTGAACGGCCCCTAAAGAATGCATTCAAATATATTTGAAAATCAGGGATATACAGCAGCAGATCTGTTTGTGACATCAATAGATTGAACAAACCATGACAACTGCCTTTAGTTTGTGTCGTTTTCACATGAAACCACCAATGTTTGCTTAGATTGTGATCTGAGGAATTTGAAGGACAAGTGAACACCTTAACTCTGTCATGTTATCCTGATGAAAGTGGTGACAGCCATTAGGAAATCCAGTTGCCATGGAGGGTACCCTTGATCTGCAAGGTAGGCTGTCTGTGTCGAAGTATCATCCACATGGAATCAAGGAGTCCCAGCAGAACATTGCCCATAGCATCACACTGCCTCTGCTGGCCTGCTTTCTTCCAATACAGCATCCTGGTTCTTCCAATAGAGCATCCTGGTTCTTCCAACAGAGCATCCTGGTTCTTCCAACAGAGCATCCTGGTTCTTCCAATACAGCATCCTGGTTCTTCCAACAGAGCATCCTGGTTCTTTCAATCGAACATCCTGGTTCTTCCAACAGAACATCCTGGTTCTTCCAATCGAGCATCCTGGTTCTTCCAATCAAGCATCCTGGTTCTTCCAATCAAGCATCCTGGTTCTTCCAACAGAGCATCCTGGTTCTTCCAATAGAGAATGCTGGTTCTTCCAACAGAGCATCCTGGTTCTTCCAACAGAACATCCTGGTTCTTCCAATCGAGCATCCTGGTTCTTCCAGTCAAGCATCCTGGTTCTTCCAATAGAACATCCTGGTTCTTCCAATAGAGAATGCTGGTTCTTCCAACAGAACATTCTGGTTCTTCCAATAGAGCATCTCTTCGCCTTGTAAACAATGCAGGGCTCCCATGACCCCATCACTGGTTATCCTTCCTTGGACCACTTTGGTACTAACCAGTGTATGCCTGGAAAAGACCTGCAGTTTTGGAGACAGCTGTCTAAGCCTCACAAATTGTTTATTTTCAGTCACTTACATTTGCCATTTTTTCCCTGGCTCCATCATATCAACTTGCTAGGTGCCATTGTAAGGAGATAATCAATATCTAACAGGTGAAGTACCTTAATGGTAAAGAAAACATGAATGGGATACTAGTATTTCCTTCTTAGCAAAGTCAAGGCCTATTAAAATATAGGGCAAATATTGATAGACATTGTACTACAGTCTTGGCTACATATTGTATACTTGAAAAGGTCATGTAAGGGAAACATACATGCAGTCAAGCCACTGTGAAGGGTTTTTACAATCCTATGTGATGCATTTTTTCTGACTGTAACTAATAAACCTCAAGAGTAATCTCAAGCTTCTCTAACAGCCCAAAGCTGAGACTGTTTTATCAAATAAAGCAACAGTATCCCAGCAAACAAGTCTCAGGTTCCACTGGCCCTCCCATAGTGATTTTATTTGCTGTGACTCACAGTTCTGAAGTTTTCCCATGAAAAGGCTGTGTGAAAGCAGGTTATAAAGGCTTTGTGTTGGTTCGGTCCTGTTACTCCGCTGTCGAGTCCATTTGGCAGCGCTTGAGCAAAGTGTCTGAATGCATCACGGGGTAATTAAAAGCTATTTGGGGGACGGTAATGGGGGCAGGGTTTTGAATAAAGAGTCTGGCCCCTGCTCCTCTATCCAACAGACAATACAACGACACAAATGCCAAGAAAAGCAGTGAAACAAGTCGGGTTTTAAATGCAGAGCTGCAGGGAAAACAAAGAGCAACACGGCATCGGGATAATTAAGGATTAAATGAATGTATGGACCAATGCCAAGGTTCGGGTTGCAGCTTCAGATGTGAGCAGATCTGTTGCACATATGACCAGCATGTAGCTCAATACAAATGCATGTGTTTGTGAGAGAGGAGTGTGTGTGTGTGTGTGTGTGTGTGTGTGTGTGTGTGTGTGTGTGTGTGTGTATGCGTAGATCCTGGCAACCCTAAACATTTCTTAGTCCAAGACACCTCAGACATCTCAGGAGCCCCAGCAATAATATGCAGTCTCTCTCGGCTGATGCGAGTAACAGATTTGACTTTAGTTTATGATTTAATAAGAAAAGATGTTGGTCTCCTCCAAATTCCACACAGTCATCACTCATGACCCAGAAAGCTGGGGATGGCAGCCTGGGTCTGAACCACCAGCAGGTTTACATAAGCGGCAACATTTTGTCAAGCTTAACTGCAGACACTACATATATCGTGGTGCCGCCTTCATTTATTATAATAATTTAAGAACCTCCTGTTGTGTGCACTGATCTCATTCGCAAATGATCACACCGTCTCGCTCACAGCGCATGTGCAAGTCTTAATGAATGGACCCACAGTAAAAGTTTTTGTGATGTCACAAGAACCAAAGCGTTTTTATTTATTCATCTGTTCAGCCTCTTACAGTTTAGCTCCACATATCCAGAATGGAATTTTATGTACTATATTGATCACAGGAGTTAATTACTAACCCATTCACCTGAGAGAAACAGTGGGCTGCCAACAATGGGGCTGGAGAGCAGTGTGTGGGGGCGGTACCTTACTCAAGAATACCTCAGTGGTGCCATTGGTAGTCCTGGGATTCAAACCCACATCCTTTCAACTCCTCATCCCTCATGTCACCATGCAATGGTGAGATGCAATACAGTGCAACCTGTTTAGGACAGAGGTCATGTATATACTGTATACCAGCCTTAATGGTACTGCTATGATTCAGAGGGAGGCGCAACTGCAGGTGGTGACATTGAATTGAAGAGAAGGTTTTGTTGACAAACGGAAGCAGACAGAGTGCAGACAGCATGGTAACCAGAAATGCAGAAGATGTTAGGCTTGTTTCTGTTCATAATCAGAAACAGAGCTCGTACCAGTAAATCAAAGACCACACAAAGAGGTAATCAGAAAGTGAAGTAAAAAAAAATTAAGCGAAGTCCAAGAAACAGTAATCCACCCTGAACAAGGTAAAGAATGTTCCAGAGTTCATGAGTGAACAAAGTATGTAAGTTGCATCTGGGAACCGGAGGATTAGTTCCACCTGTGAGCGCGGGGGCGTGACCAAAGGGTGTGGTTAGCACTCCATACAATGTGTGTTGGGGCTTGTGTGTGGGTGGGCCTGTGGGGTGTTGCTGGGGTTCCGATGGTGTGATGTGGGGTGTTGCTGGGGTTCTGGGGACTGTGAGATGGTGTGATGTGGGGTGTGTTGGTGGAGGCTGGATTCATGACAGGTGCTGCTCATAATTCCATCCATTACCGGAGCTTTTCCTAACCAGGCGGGTATTCCAGAAAGCAGGTTATGCTACATAACCGGGTAAGTTCAAGGGCAAGTTAGTGCAGAACTTACCCGGTTATGTAGCATAACCTGCCTTCTGGAGTACCCCCTGGCCCACAGGGGTGCTGGAGCCTATCCCAACACTGACAGAGAAACACCCTGGACAGTCCATCAGTCCGACACACAAGCACTCACCCACACCTCGGGGCAATTTTAACATCTCCACTTCACCTCTTTGGACTATGGGGGGAAACCGGAGTACCAGGCGAAAACCAACGCAGATATGAAGGGAACACACGACCCTTGGCCGCCCCTACCGGGAACTGAAGCCAGGACTGTGCCACCCACTGCTCCTCTGCCCAGTGCTGCTCATGTATAAATGAACAATGTCGGTTGTTAAACCAAACAAATATTAGAAGTAACCTCAGAGACAAAGGGCAACTAAGGTGTGCCAAAGAATCCTGGAACAGTACATTTTAAAGTATTTGTAACGCAAAGGGCAGTTCACTGACACAGAGCCATTCTGGGAGGATCGCTTGTACTTGTCTGTGAATTAGCTGGCAGGATTCCACAGGCCTCAAATGTTAACAGCTTAACCACAGCAGCCATTAAGTAAATGGCAGAATTAAACTCCTTTGTGGGCTTTCTTAACTGAAATAACACTCACTGCACACACACACACACACACACACACACACAAAGCAATCTCTCTAACATGGTTGTGTGTGTGTGTGTAACGTAGCACAGTAGTGGAAAGACTTCTGAACAATGGCACCAGTTCCTCGACCGACTAATCAGTGGTAGCTGTTTTCATGGCATGCATCTCGAATGACGTGGATTAGATAGAAAATGTGACCTGGCTTAGATGCAGCACATATGTATCTCATGTTACGTTTTCTAATTACATTTCAAGACTCACGGACTCGCTGAGCAAGGATTTATGATTGCGGGTGATGTTTCTGTCCCACTTGTTTAGAGAGAGTTCGCACTCTCAGGAGATTTATGAATCCTGGATACAATTTTACTTCCCAAGCTTGAGAAGAGCTCCTATTCTCTGGTCTTCTGTTGGTCAGACAGTTCATTAGTGATGAAGTTTAAGTGGGAAGCCCTTGCTAAACATATATTTGCATTGTTTAATTTCACAATGACCATGTTGGTTGATGTGGGGCAGACCAAAAGTGTACCGTTGTCTACATATCAATCAGCAACATCCGTTCTCAAAACTGGTCCACTCAGAAGAGTCCAGAAAGAAAATCTCTCAGTGGTTAGAGGCCAGTTTCATTAGTGCCTGAGAACCTGAGAATAAGGCCTCAGTGGAACGATTATGGGGAGCCCAAGTGGTGCTGAGTTCCATCACTCTGTATTTATTCAGAAAACAAAATTCTAAATTCCACCCAGGGCAAAGAATGGGGGGGTTCCTACCAAATTAACCAATCCTACTATGGCATGTGATGTTGCCAGATGCTCACGTTGTTGTTAACACAACGATAAACCAGAGGGGAATCTAAACATGGTGCAAAGCTTCCCTAAATATAAGCATTCATGCCGTGGTTGTTGCCATGTTTTGGGGTATACTGGCTACTATATTCAATACAATGTTCAAATAAAAGGGGAGGGTGCTGGAAATGTCCTGAACCATCATTAAACAAAAGCATGAAGAAAGAACAGGCAGTTCCAGTAGAGCTCAGGTGGTGCCTGGCACACTAATGGGGGTTCTCCACTGACTGGTACCGGCTCGGTTCGGTTCAACTCTACTCACTTTTTTCGCTTTTCCATCACTAAGATCTGGTTTCTGGAACCCGGGACCATTCTTGGTAACACCTTGGCCGAGGCTGAACCGACACTAAATGACGACGTATACATATTAGAGGTTACTGATTGGTGGTCGCTATGGTTACGCCAGTGTTTTTGACTGAATGTTAGCATTAGCGTTAGCCTAATGTTAAGCCTTGTCTGGTGCCAGTTGTCTCTGTTTTGTGTCGAACAGCCACAAACCAAGGATCAGAAATAAAACCCCTCTGAGTTCCTCCGTGCTGGCGACTGTAATGATGCGGGTTGTTTACCTCAGCTTAGAGCGCTCCGTTCACGCTGCTGCTCAGAATGTTTGGTCGCTATAGCAACCAGTTTTAGTGGAAAACTGTAGGTCCGAAACCAAACTGAACGGAGTAGAACCGAACTGAACCGAACTGAAAAACCCGGTTGTATTCTTAATTTGATGTAAAAGAGGCCCTGAGCAACACAGCTAAGTTTATCCATCACTAACCAAAACCAAGCGCTGGACCCAGATAGCGCCTGGTGCCCAGGTTTTACTGGGATCACACAGAATCAGTTATTTGCGTTTAAATTTCAATGTAAAGCCACTTCAGGTACTAGACATTACTTCAGGTACATAGCCATAGTGCTTCACCATAGTGCTTCACCTTCACCAGTGCTCGAAGCTAAAAAGGGTTTATGGAACTAGGCTGAATAACAACCACCCACATTCATCAAGAATCTAAAATGGAATCGCATCATGCAATGCAAAGCAAACGTAACCTGTTTTACCTGATGGGGCACAATGCTGCTGTTGGGGGGTTACTGCTGCTCCTGCTGCTGGTAGTCAAGGGTGGAGTTGTGGGATGAATCCTGGCCACGCCAAGCAGCGCATCACAGTGGGAACCTTCCAGCACTGCAACGTTTCTTCCCGGGCACTTTTGCTGCGCGCACACAACCTGTCTTCAGATGACTGGTGCGGTCTGTAGCTTTTTTTTAATCACTTTGTCTGCAGAAATAAGAAATAAAAATTTTCATTCCAAACATTGTTGCGGTGTGTGGTTTAGGTGCCTTATAGGGCATGTTCTGATATAGGGCACGACATTGGCTTGCATTGACCATTCTGGATATATGTAATAATACCCAGTGAACGACGTGGTAGAATCATAAGTGTACATATGTTCTGCATTTTTTTCTGCATTTTTTTGCAATTCTGTCTATAAGTTGGAGCGATAAAATGGGTTAAACGGTTCTTCATCATGATGACAAATTTATTATGTTTTTTCTTTTATATTAAATGATTCCATGTGCCACCAAAAGTCATAGAAAATGTCTGTCACTATTTAGTACTCAGTGGTTTCGGACCTACAGTTTTCCACTACAACTGGTTGCTATAGCGACCAAACATTCTGAGCAGCAGCGGAGGCTCTAAGCTGAGGTAAACAACCCGACATAATTACAATCTCCAGCATGAGGAGGAACTCAGAGGGGCTTTAGTTCTGATCCTTGGTTTGTGGCTGTTTGACACAAAACGGAGACAATTGGCTTAAAGAAGCAACATTAGGCTAACGCTAATGCTAACCTTCAGTCAACAACACTGGCGTAACCATAGCGACCACCAATCAGTAACCTCCAATATGTACACGTCATCATTTAGTATCAGTTCATGCTTGGAACCTCGGCCAAGGTGGTACCAAGAATGGAACCGGGTTCCAGGAACCAGAGTTTAGTGGAAAAGAGGAAAAAGAGAGCAGAGCTGAACCGAGCCGAGCCGGTTCCAGTCAGTGGAAAACTCCCAATAGAGTATTTGTTACTGTGATTGAAAGTATTCTCTTAATACTTAACACATCTATCCCTCTCTCTCTCTCTCTCTCTCGGACCCTTCGTTTGGTTTTTAGTTGTGGGCCGCCGGCGGCGGCTGCGGTGCTAGCGCCCACAATGCTAGCACCCGCACCACGACTTCATGTGTTTGTTGTTAGTGGTGCGTAATTTGCCTTTCAAATGTGTCCGCTGACTCAGAGCAAATGATTTTTGCCTGTCGTGTTTTCCACTCGGCCTGTTTATGGAACTCCTGAGCAATCTTTGTGGGCTGCGCTTCAGTGGGTTTGTGGCTTGGACATGAAAGTCTGCTCTGATTGGATCTAGATGAAATAAATAAATAAATAAATAAATAAATAAACTACACACAGTTAATTATTGTTCTCAGAGATGTCCAGTAACTTTCAAACATGCAGCAGTTCCTCATGAAACACTGCAGACAATTGTAAACAAATGAGGAAATGAATAAACGGTGCGGTGATGCTGTAGAGAACAGTCTTCAGACAAAACACATAAAACTAACTGAAACCAAGTTGCCAGCTTAACACAGCAACATGCATGTATATGTCCATTATTACATTGCACAGTTAAATTGTTGCATTTTTTATATTATTTAAATGTATTTGTCTGAAATATAATGCAATTTAGTTCATCTGTTTAAATTCTTTTTCTGTTCATTACACAGGTCAGCAGGTCAGAGTCCTCCTGTATGAGTGTCTGTGTGTTCTGTAGTGTTTTTGATGCTGATCTCAGATCTGTGTGTAGTGT
>JBBPDE010015813.1:0-11049 GCA_037974605.1 Nannopetersius ansorgii
CTCTCTCTCTCTCTCTCTCTCTCTCTCTCTCTCTCTCTCTCTCTCTCTCTCGCTCTCTCTCTCTCTCTCTCTCTCTCAGACTCTCTCTATCTGTGTGTGTTCGTGTATGTGTGTGTGTTTTGTGCCCCCCTTTTCTCTTCACTGTGGTGTGTGTGTGTGTGTGTGTGTGTGTGTGTGTGTGTGTGTGTGTGTGTGTGTGTGTTTTGTGCCCCCCCATCTCTTCACTGTGGCGTGTGTGTGTGTGTGTGTGTGTGTGTGTGTAGTAGTATGTAGTAGTAGTAGTAGTAGTAACCCCAGCTGCAACGAGCCAGAATGTACTAGTACTGCTACTACTAGTGCTACTAATACTATTACTACTAATAAAACCACTATTACTACTACTACTGCTAGTAGTAATACTGCTATTACTACTATGATTACAATAATAATAGTAATAATAATTATAATAACAGCAGATTATAATAAATAATGCATTAATAATTTATTAATGAAATTATGATTGTGAAGTGTTATAAATAAAAGTAAAATCATATTGACTTAATATAGGCTATAGTGTATTTGTATTACGTTAGATTACTTTAAATTATACGTTATGTTTTATTAAGTTTGAGTAATTTAAATAATGATTGAAATCAAAATTAAAATTAAAAATCAAAATTAAATTAGGTTTCAAAATAACTGTAAGTATAAAACAATCAACACTGTTTCTCTATGTTGTATGTAATACACAATATCTATTCGATTATATATTTATTTCTCTACCTAGTTGTTACATTTTATATTGTTTTTTCTTTGTTAAATTAATACACTATATGAA
The DNA here is from genome assembly GCA_037974605.1 of Nannopetersius ansorgii. Lineage (NCBI taxonomy): Eukaryota > Metazoa > Chordata > Actinopteri > Characiformes > Alestidae > Nannopetersius > Nannopetersius ansorgii. The sequence continues at coordinate 818 of JBBPDE010015813.1, forward strand.
CAAAAGTATTGGGACCTAGTGCAAAGCCTGAAAAACAGGTGCGTCTCTATACTTTTGTTCAGATACTGTAGACTGCGACAGACCTTTATTGTGAAGAGTGGTTAGGTTGACACTGTCAACACGGTTTGCTTTTTCTTTCCCTTCGAGGTGCTGAGGAGTGGAGGATGTTGCACCTCTGTCCTCTGTCTTATAGCTCTCTAATCTGAGTAACTGTCCTCAGATTTTGTTTTACAGTTAGTCAGTTTAACATTTCTAAAATTTGATTGGGTCTGGCTTCGGAGAAGGTAATGTTTACATTTGGCAGCTAGCTGGTGCAGGTTAGCTAGCTCAGTACACTCTGTTCTTGTTTTGGTGTGTTAAATTGTAGATTTAACGTGTTATGACGATACAGTTTATCAGGAATAAGTGCTTAAGTCTTAATTAAGCAAAAATTAATTTAAATACAGTCGCCATTGCTTAAGCAGCCTCTCCAGCTAGTGTTAGCATTTTTCAAATTGTGTCAATTAGCAACCGTTACCCTTAGCAAAGAGCAGGTCTTGCTGTGATATCTGCTTGATTTATTTGTGTAAAGAAAATTAAACAAATTAGTAATGTGCAAATGACTCAAATGACTGTGCAGTTGAGTGAACAGCCCACCCAGCTTGCTTGTGTCTGAGGTCGTTCGTGAAAGGAGCTCTCTTAAATGTCTTAAAAATAGCATGTCGTGACTGTCACAAGGCATAGGAGAAGGAGGACCAGTTACGTGCTGCAGACTTACAGTTTGAAGAGCTAATTTTGAGATGATCATTTCACCCAGAAACACACTTGTCATTCAGATTTCCTGTTTGACTATACATCCAGCGACCTGCTATTCCTGTTTTGCTGAGATATGGGGCAGATAAGTCTGTTACACTATATGGACAAAAGTATTGGGACACGCCTGTTTTTCAGGGTTAGGGCTAGGCTCCCTTTCTTCCTTTCAATGCTTCAGCATGTCAAGACATTTTGGACAACTTTGTGTACACAGATTGGGGAGGCACTTTCTGTTTCAGCGTGACTGTACTCCAGTGAACAAATCAAGCTCCATAAAGACATGTTTGGATGAGTTCAGTATGGAGTAACTTGTACGGCATGCCCAGAGCCCTGACCTCAACCCCATCCGGCACCTTTGGAATGAACTGGAACGGAGACTGTGAGCCAGGGCTTCTCGTCCAACATCAATGCCTGACTTCATAAATGCCTACAGAATGAATGTGCACAAATTCCTACAGAAAATCCAATATATTGTGGAAATCCTTCCAAGAAGAGTGGAAACTTTTATATGGAGTTGGTCCCCCCATATAACAGTTTCCACTCTTCTTGGAAGGATTTCCACAATATATTGGATTTTCTGTAGGAATTTGAATGCAAGTTCATGTTGCTATAATGGTCAGTCATCCCAGGACTTTTGTACATATTGGGTATCTGTAACTGAGCTTTAGCAGTGTGGACCATCTGGACATTATTTCACAGATTCATCACTCAGGTTTAGGTGTATTTTTTTCAGTGGGAAGTTCCATCAATATTCCAAAATGTGCATAAAGTGGTTAAGATGTAGACAGTAATTCAGAGTGATTCGGTGAAATGCTCCGTACGTTCAAAATCGTCCAAAGGCTTTAATGCTTCTAAAAACTACATCTCAGAAAGTTCGGGGTTCGAGATGGTTAGATTTTAGTGTACGGTAAGCCTTTTGTTTTACATGTAGAATGTTATAAAGCAAAATGGTCTAGAATTAAAGCTTCTTGATTTTTTCCAGATTTACCATTATTTTATTTTCACTGTTACATATTAAAAACGGAAAAGAGATATGTTCAGTTTCACTTTCGGATGTGAAGTAAAACAACAATATTTTTACTGTAGATGTTGGAACACTCAGTTTCTGGCAACAGCAGTTAGTTTCACCATCATTCATCATTTCACATTAAACCATACTAAACATTTTTATTGTAGTTGTAATACAATGTTTCCAAAGGGTTTATGAGCCAAGGCATGTGTGATGCATTAATTATTGGAATTATTGGAAATAACTAAAAACTGGTGAGTGGATTTACTGCCAGTGACAGAGCACACAAGCTTTTCACATAAAATCCACTACAGTAAGAGTATTGCTAGAGATGCAAGATTCATGAAGCAATTCTTTTACAGCAGTTTTAGAGCCAAATTTCCCTACTAAGCCAAAAGTAATCAAAATAAACTTTTTGTCTGTTATTAAAACATATTGGCATTATTGTGCTGTATTAAAAGTAAAAAGGTAGCATTTATAATACCATGTGCAAGAGTGTCTCAGCTCACTTATGTTATGTCTATCATAAGGTTCCAACACAGATCAACCCCCTAAAAAGTAATTTGATGCATTCTAGTTTTATGGGCAAAAAAATGTTTGTGTTAAAGAAAAATCTACTCACTCCATGGATTCGAACTAGCGATCTTCTGTGTCTAGTATCTTACTGCATTACCTCTCCCTAACTCTTGGTCTCCTACCAGTTTACGGCTGAATGTGTTGCTGCATTCACGGGTTGATTGTTTTCAATTGAACAAACAGAGACACACTTCTTTTTGTATAACTGACCTGAGGAAATGTAGCACCTTTATAGACATTTAGTGTCTGGTAGTCCATTTACGTGTTTTTCTCTACATTTGTTTCTCCGTGTTTTATCCCTGTCCACCCACCGTAGTCTGTGATGCCACAGATTCTCTCTCTGACCCACTTTCTGAAGGCGACTCGACTATCAGCTGTCTCTCTCCCTATATATTACAGAGCTGACTCGACCACAAAAATCATTTTTTTAAACGTTCAGTATTTGGCCTGAAGGCAACCAATCTAAAATATGAATACACTGGATATTTACAGAATACTCTGGATATTTACAAGAATTAAAATAATACTAATAAAATGTAAGAAGATTAATAGTGTGATTCCTTCTGCAATTACATTAATAAACTGACTGGTTGATGATTGCATGCACTGAGCAAAAACTGTCCTGATTGTTCAGCCCTGCTTCAAACCAGTGGAATATTCTAAGATGGATCTTCTTTAGTTCAGTAAATTAGCTTAACCTCTTTTGTAGTGTTGGGCTGTTAAAAAAAAAAATTTTGATAAAGGTAATCAAATAGCTATAAAATGTAACTGAATAATTAAAGCAATGCATGATTGCTGCCTGGTCTAATATCGGTTTATTTATTTCCCTGTGCAGATGAACGGAGCTGCATTCCCGTCTCCTACAGCAGAGATGGCGGAGATGAACCGGATCCACTATGAGCTTGAGTACACTGAGGGCATAAGCCAGCGCATGCGCATCCCTGAAATGCTGAAAGTGGCCCCGTTCTCAGGGGAGGAGCAGGACCTCGATGGAGCACAGGAGATGCTACACACCGCCATGATGCAGGTTCCAGACAGGATTGTAGTGGCAGGTTAGTGAACAGGGATATCTGATGTGAAGTGTGTCAGTCACCCTATTAAGTGTCCTGCATTATATGTACAAAAGTATTGGAACGCACCTGTTTTTCAGGGTTTGGACTAGACCCATTACTTCCAGTAAAAATCAGTATTAATGTTCCAGCATGCCATGATTCCAACTTTGTGGACATAGTTAGGGGGAGACCCTTTTCTATTCCAGCAAGACTGCCCCAGTGCACAAAGAAGGGTCCATATAGACATGTTTGGATAAATTCAGTGTGGAAGAACTTTACTCACCTGTGCAGAGCCCTGACCTGAACCCCATACAACATCTTTGGGCTGAACTGATATTGTGAGTCAGGCCTTCTTATCCAGCATCAGTGCCAGACCTCATAAAGGCTCTACAGAATGAATGGGCACAAATTCCCATAGAGAAATATCATGCCTCTGTTGGTGGAATGGTTAGGCATCCCATTACTTTAGTAGATATATTGTACCTCCAAGTTTGATTTGTAGACACCTGTAGTCAATGTTCGTATATGGGCATGGTATTTCTCAGTCTAAAAGCTACATTAATGAACACTGGTTTTTACATGTGTCATTCTGTACTGCCTGTATTATAGGGGGGGGTCGTGGTCACTGTCCAGAATTGAAGTGGGCCATCTTAGCATTTTTTAAACTACAGAGCATGATAGGGTCTTAATTGTAGCTTGCAGTACACCGGTTTGAAAGCTCTATGCATTTGTTTAGGGTTTTTTTTTTCCAGTAGATACTTATGAATTTCAGGATGACGTGAGAATTATGATGTCACCTTTCACTTTTCTGCAGGTGATGCTGAGGACAACGAGTTCTCCAGACCCAGAGATTTGGACCTCATCCAGTCCACCCCTCTGGAGACTCTGTCTCTTCAGACTCCTCCACGTGTCCTCACGCTCAATGAAAGACCCTTGGACTTTCTGGAATTGGAACGAAGTAGTGCCCAGGCCAATGAAGAGGTAAGGTGTCACCCTGATCGTCTGTGACTGTTTCTTCACTGGTTCTTCACAATGCCTTAAGTCTTTATTATTGTTGAATGATTCATATATAGCTGACAATGTTGCTTAACAAAAACATTCCTCTAGAACTGGTCAGGTTCAGGGACTGGACCGAAAATGATATCTTTGAAAGTCCTTCAGGAAGCCTGGAGAACTGTTCCTCAAGACTACATTAGAAAAACAAGAACATCTGGAAAATATAAAGCAATAAGGCATGGCTCCAGATTTTGCATATAACTATAATGTTATTTGCTATGCAAGAATGAAACATTTTTAATTTTCCCTTATTTTCTACCCAGTTTATTTTTGCACAATTTGACCCACAAGCTAGTATTAGGGTGTGCTCACACTAAGCATTGTTGCCGTGAACCGGGCCCGAGTACGATTGTACCCCCTCCCCACTCCCCCTCTGGCCTGCATTCACATAGGGTTTCAGCATTCGTGCCGGAGCATGCTTACGTCATTATGGTGCGACGGTTTCAGGATAAACATGAAGAGCGATGCTCTCGCTGAACGCAGTGGAGTCTGTCGCTCTGGTTACTTTGTTGATAGTAATTTTGAGCCGTTTGGTCCGCAGTGGTCCGCAGCCCGCTCACAGCCTGTTGCTGAACAGGTCTATTGCTTTTGTGGCACCAAAATTGGTTTTGGAGCGTTACAAAAACGTCCTGTTTCGTGCTCCAGCGCGATTAGTGCTCACACTACATGCAAACCGTGCCTAAGTCCAACTGAACCGTGCTCTGGCACACCTCTTCCAAGCGGGACAGGGACGGCCAAACGAACCACACCCAGGCACTAGTCAAACGAACCACGCTTTGGTGGTCAAGCGTTCTCAGGCATGGCTCAAACTGCCTAGTGTGAGTACACCCTTAGTGTAGTCTACAAACGATGGGCACAACGTTTAGCCACTTAAGCCACTCTAGACCCCCAGTAAATTTTGGAAGGAAAACTATTATATATTTCTCTCCAAGTATCATTACCTTGTCAAAAACAGGTAGTTGTGAGGGCTCCTTAAACTCCCCTAAAACCCCTTAAAGAATTACTTCTTGCAACAAGTTTACAGGAATTGGTAAATAAATATCTTTCACTCACACACAGGTGCGCTCCCACAGCAAGTCACGCAGAGAACGCTCAGTCAGTGAAAACACGGCTGTCCGACACAATGGCCAGATCTCCAGAAATGACTCCCTGTGAGTACAACACAAACCCATGTCTGTGTGATCTATTAGCTTTTTACCCTTCTGTCTTTTCAACTCTTTCCTCAAACACGTTGTGTTCTCTTTCTATTTTTTCTCTGTCTGTATTGTGGTGCCATCACAAAGAGGGTGAGTTGTGAATTTGTCTTTCTGTTCCTCTTCGTCTGCTGTAGCAATAGTGTGCTGACCTCTACTGGCTTGTGCATCTTACTGCAGCCGAATACAAGCATATACACAGTGCATTTACATTTACATTTACATTTACGGCATTTAGCTGACGCTCTTATCCAGAGCGACGTACATTTGTAAATACACGGAATACAAGCATTACAGGCATTGAAAACACGCTGGTTTAAAATACACTCCATTTAATATCTTTCTCAAAGCAAGCAAGCTGCTACGTAAAGTGCAACGTTTTCTCATTTTGAATGAATGTGGAGTTATCAGTAGTAAAATTCCCCATAATAATCCTTTCATTTACCAGATGCTAAATTGTATGTCTTTATTCATTTTTATTATAAAATATTCTGTCCGTTCTCTTTCCCAGCACAGCAGTTATCTCTTTTGAAACATTGCCATCAGGTCATGACCATCAGCCGATGGCACAGACCTACACACTGCTCTGATCTGCAATCAGATTTCCTATTTCACCACATATTGCTCCATATGGTGACACTGATGAGATTGTTCACTTCTTTTTCCAAAGAAGTACAAAAAAGAAGTACTGGTTAAATTAAACACATAATTCTGGCACACATTAATATTTGAACTACTTGCTGGCTTTTGTTATTCCAATGGTCCACATGGTAACCAGCGGTACGGTTCATAGAGTTTAGGTCTTCTCAGCATTTTCTTTTCTTTCTTTTTTTTAATGCCCTTCACTGCATCTTCCACTCATCTGATTGACATTTTGTATCTGCCAGCTGATCTGGAAGTGGGTCAGATTCCTTGGCTGGTTATGTAGCCTTTTGGTTCCAGTTTCTTTTGTTAATTTTCATCCAATTTCTTTGCCTTGCTGTCCTGTGTTATTGAGTTAATTTACATTTGCAAAAGGGAAAGTCAGTGTGTTAAAGGAATCATTTGGCAAAAAGATATTTGCAATTTCCAAAGTTTGCCTCTGTGATGGTTTTCTGAATGGTTCTTGGCTTGGATGTAAAGTTCTAATTTGTATCTGTTATTTAAAGGTTAATTTAAAGGTTGAAAAGGTCCCTCACTCTTAAACCACTCATTTAAAACCACTCATTACTCAGAAGAACCCCTTTATATGGTGTTTTTAAGTGTGTAGACTAATGTGGCTAACACATTGTGGGTTCAAAAGGCCCTTTTTAGCATCATAAACTGTAGCCCCAAATCATACACTTCTGTCCAAGTGCTTCCAGTAGTTCAGTCATTTCAAATAGTTTTGCTTTTGTGGTTTCTACCGCTGTATTAAATACTGTCATGTTTTACAATGGATAAAAGCACATTGCATAGTTAACTCTCTTGTGGTTCCCTGCTGGTGGAATGATCTGCCTAAGACGACAAGGGCCGCATAATCCCTCTCTAGCTTCAAACACCTCCTGAAGACTCATTTGTTCAGAGAGCATCATCCCTAAAGCACTACTCTTACATAAATGTATCTCTTGCTTCTGGTTCTCACGCTGTCTTGAAGCTTGATTGTGTCCTCATATTGTTAGTCGCTTTGGATAAATTCGTCTGCCAAATGATTGTATTAGTAGTAGTGAAGTAATGCGAGTAGGTGGCATGGAAGGAATACAACACAAACACAAAAACTACCTCAACTGACACTTAGGTGTATCCATAGATACAGTATGTACTCAAAGGCCTTCTGTTGTTAATGGTCTCCATTGAGACTCTCTTTCTCTGTCTCTCCGGGTTGACCCGAGGAAGACGGGTTTCCCTTTTAAGTCTTGGTTCTTCTCGCGCATGGAAAACCGTGCTGTCAGTAGTGGTGGTGTTCCTTTCCTGCCTAAACCATGAGGCTGTGCTGAGTGGGATTGTGCTAATGTTTCTGATGGTCCTAATGGTAATGTTCTGTACTGAAAAGCTTGGAGGGCTTGTACTGTGTGCTTGCCTAAGTGTATGTAAGTTTTCATGCAGGACAGGAGACAGACATGCATTCATGTGACTGTGAGGATGTTCTGTGACTGAGTGGTGTTTTGCTCTTGTTTTTGCTTCCTTTATTCCTGTCTCTCTGTTCTCTCTATGTTCTCTATCGCTCCCCCTGTAATTTTGTTTCCTAACTTATTGTTCCTTTTTAAATCTGAAATTTTAACTTTTTTAACTTTTCATTTCCCCTCGTTGCTGAATTCCCATTTTTTAATTTTTTGTTGCCCTACTATTCTCTTTCTCTTTATTTCTCTCTCTCTCTCTCTCTTTCTTGTTCTCTCTCTTTCTCGTTCTCTCTCTTTCTCTCTCTCTCTCTCTGTATGTGTGTGTGTGATCAGTGTGACTCCTTCACCTCCCTCTGCTCTGCGTGCTGTATCCACTCTGGCTGAGGATGGTCAGAGTCTGTCCAGTGCCCGAGGCGTCCTCTCCTTCATCCAATCCACCACACGCCGGGCCTATCGGCAAGTCCTCGAGGTTTTGGACGAGAATCAGCGCAGGTGCTCCATCTCCCCGGCCATCCCCCGCCAGCCTGTGACCTCACGCATTTGACCCCTGGTTTCTGTTTTTGCTATGCCCAGACATTGTTGTTTCAAGCTAAATTTGCCAAGAGATTTGGCATGTTTAATTCCTCCAAACATACATTAACATACACTGTGTTGCCAAAAGTATGTGGACACAAACATTACATTCTCATTTCAAAACCCTGTTAATGGAGCTGGCTTGGGTGTAAAGTCTGAAGTTTTGCCAGATGACTCCTGGGGAAAAACTATTTGGTAGATGCTTGAGTCCGGAAGAAAAAAATATATAAGAACATGTATTTGGTGAAAACTGAACAGAGCATTTTAGCATAAGAATTTTACCCAACATGGTGGTGGCAATGTGGCTTGCCTGAACTTGCACTGACCAGCTGCAGAAAGGTTGAAGCAGAAGAATTTTTGCAATCCAGAGTGACCAAGATAAAGTCCAGGCCTTAATCCAATAGAAATAATATGGCAAGACCTGAAGGCCAAAAGTATGTGGACGCTTAAACGTTGCATTCTAATTTCAAAACTTCATGGAGTTGGTCCCTTTGTCATGCTGTATCCTCTCCTCTAGGAATTTTTTTCAATAGATTTTGTAGTGTGGCTTTAAGTATTTACTTCCATTCAGCCACAAGAGCGTTTGTGGGATAAACACTGGCTCACAGTTGACGTTCTAGTTTATCTAAAAGATATTGGATGGGGTTGTGGTCAGGGGTCTGTAAAGTTCCTCCACATAATGCTTCAACATCTAGATTTATTCATTTTTGCCACATGGTGAAGCATGATTTATCACACAAAAAAATGCTTTTCCACTGCTTCAGGGTCTGTTGGCAGTATCTTTTATACCATGACCTCACAAAAACAAGCCAACACTTGATATGATGCACCTTAGACAGGTTTGCAACATGGAAACTTAATTTGTGAAGTGCCTATTCTTGTGCTGACTTTGCATCCCGTTTGGGGCTCAGTAGTGTTTGCTGGATGGTGGGCTTAGTATATTCCACTTAATTCCTCTTTATTTCCACTTCATACTAAAAATACTAACACAGTTTGCAGGAACTTTAGTGTGACCTGTTCTACTTGCATGCATCTATTAGCAATCAGTTTGGCTGAAATGGCAAACACCAAAGTGGTCCACATACTTTTGGTCATGTAGTGTGCAGAAGTGGTTGTGTTGGACTTTGGTTAAACCTGGTTGTTAAATGAACTTCCATTATTTTGTTTTCTGTGTCGTGTGTGTGTGTGTGGACATCCTGGTGTCATTAGTGATTAGTGACTTTAACTTTTGTTGGACGTTTGCACTATTCTTATTCTTTTCTTTTTTGTGAGCTTTAATTATTTTTAATCATACATTTTTTATTTGTGGACCATTGAGACATGTGCATGCAGCAGTTAAATTGAAGCTTTCTTTTCCTTTATGTATGTTTTGCAGTATTGAAATTACTTTCATAGCTTTGACCTTAAAACCCCATTCGGGAATTGCTGTGGCCACCTCAAGATTATTAGCTGGCACAAGGGGCCTGGTAGAATTATGTGAATTTCTATATATATTTTACCTATAATGTGATCAGACCTGTTTTTGCTATTAAAAAGGCAATTAAACAACAAACACTAGGGCTGTAATGGTACATGTATTCGTATTGAACCGTCACAGTACATGGGTCACGGTTCGGTACATGTTGTCTTTTGGAGGTACGACGGAGAAGACGTGATTGAAGTATTACGGAATGACTGAGGGACTAAAAAGCGCAAGTAAATCATAAACCTAGGTCGTAGTGTGGTGCAATAGTGCCACCTACTGGCTTAACACTTCAGCTTCCTTACACATACATAAAAATATAAGCAAGAGTGTGTGTTTACTGGTTAATACACTGCTGTTTATTTAACCCTTTAAAGCCGCATGTATCATATTTGATACACGGGTTTCTAAGACATACACCGAATTAGTGAGAGCAATACT
>JBBPDE010015839.1:0-11048 GCA_037974605.1 Nannopetersius ansorgii
GTGTGTGTCTGTGTGTGTGTGTGTGTGTGTGTGTGTGTGTGTGTGTGTGTGTGTGTGTGTGTGTGTGTGTGTGTGTGCGTGTTTTAATGTGTGTTTACAGACCAAAGTACAAGTCTTGGTCTTGAGTCCACTGAGAACTTCTTCAGTCTTCAGTCAAATCACAACTAGTTTCACAGGAAAGGAGAAAAGTCTCCAGGTACCAAGGCCGTACTAAGAGGGGTGATGAGGATTCAGGATAAATAATGCGCTAAAAAGACTTTGTGGAGGTCCAGGTTGTGGTGGAAAAGTGAGGAATCCTCACTCCAGGCCAAAGGTGCTGGTTTCCTCCACGGCGGTGAGCAGCTTCTCATAAAGCATGGAGAAGGAGTGGTACGGAGGGAGATCCAACCGGTTAAAACAGGTGTGAGCCCTGTATGTACAGAGAAAGAAATTTGGTTACTCAACTTATCAGGTAGAAGGTTTTTACCAACTCCTTGATCATGTTCCATTAGCTTGACTTACAATTTTCCAGATTGTTTTGAATTTTCTGGCTCAGGCGTTGAAGAGGTCCATATTAGAGGTATATTACTGTTGAGGACACAGATTTCAATTCGACAGCCTCTTTCAGCACATCACCCAGTTCCTCACTCATGTTTCTGTGGACTGGAGACTAAACTACTCCTCTTGCTTCAGATGTGGTCAATCAGCCGAGACGTGGTCGGTTTCTCCCACAGTCCAAAGACGTGTGTCAGGTAGATTGGGGATTCTAAATTGGTGTGTGTGTGTGTGTGTGTGTGTGTGTGTGTGTGTGTGTGCTCTGTGGTGGGCTAGCACACCGCCCAAGGTGAGTCCCTGCCCTGCGTCCGTTGGCCCTGGGTTAGGCTCCGGGGACCCTCAACCCAGAAAATTAATTAATTAATTAATTAACGATTTCTAGTGTTTGTTGGCAATATAAGCCTCATAACTCCAACAAAATGTGGGCATGTCTTCGCTGATTGACCACATCTGAAGCATGAGGAGTAGTTTAGTCTCCAATGCATAGAAACAGGAGTGAGCAACTGGCTGATGTGCTGAAAGAGGCTGTCGAATTGAAATCTGCGTCATAATATGCCTCAAATATGGACCACATCAACGTCTGAGCTAGGAATTCAAAACCATCTGGAAAATTCTTTAGAAATCGGCTGTTATCTGAGTTCAGCAAGTCAAGCTCATGGAACATGAAAAACTGAGCATGTGATTCTTTGTTCAGCCATTCCTGTATCACCCTGGACGGTGTGCCAGCCCACCGCAGAGCACAAACACACACACATACACACAAATATAGAATCCCCAAATTCACCTGACCCCAGAGGAAACCCACACCACCATGAGGAGAACACACAAACTCCACACGCACATACACGGTCAGGACCAGGATTCAAACCCTCAACCCTGGAGGGGTGTGGCAACAGCGCTACCCACTGCGGTGGAGAAATCAAAATTCGCCCAAATCATTTCTGAAAATACGTCCTGGAAGCTGTGGTTTAGGACACAGTATGACTAGAGCTATAATGTCAATATACCACTTCACAGCTATGAACAGCGGTCTGGATTTTGCATTCCGGGTAAATATTCTGGACACAGTGGGAGAAACCACAGAAGCCTAATTAGAGAAAATTATTATCCAACAGCTCAGCTGTGCCATGATTCAGGCTTACAGTTTTAAATGGTGCAAATACGTTCACACTGTAAGCTGCATTATCCTTGTAGTTTAGTATGAAGCTAAAGAAGCAAATATTGTGGAAAAATGTCAGGAAATCAGCATAAAAGATGCACCAAGATGGCCTTTTTCCAAACCTTTAAATTGATTTGATATCAGATTGAACGCAGTACTGTAGTTCGATATTATAACAAGCCATGTCAAGGGCACTGTCAGAGACATCATATTACAGACCTTGGAAGGGAAGTGATTTTGCCCCATTTCTCCACACAGAAGCGCCGTGGCCCATTGCTCCCACGCAGAGAGGCAAAGCCTTCATAGGGAATACTGGAGGTGCCTGTAACAAACTACACAGGACCCAAAGAGAGACTCAGACAATGCCACCATCTAGAGGGTAAACTGCATTCATTCAGAAAAAGACTCTTCTCTGTCCAGTCTGTTACGCCTAGACATAACTGAGCTCAGTCTAACATTAGTGTGAGATTCTGACCATTTTCCTGAGAAACAGCCTTCTTCTAATCTCAACCTGATCCCAGTTTAATATTTTAGAATGAAATTTCTTTTTTCTCACTGCTCTGTTCTTTATTTGTCGCAGATCTTCAGAAAAAACAGAAGATCCAAAAGAAAACGTTTCTCTTACAAATGGGTCTGAACAACATCTGAAATCTGTGATCAAATTCCAATCTCAAAACTACTAAAGTCAGACAGTCTCAAGATCCATGCGGTTGTGAAGGAGAAGAATCCGATGAGAACAGCAAAATAATTTCTTAATCTGCCTTAAGTTTATATATATATTTTGCTTCTTATTGTTCCTAGGAGTCAGATCTCCAAATAAGATGATTCTTTTTGATGAGACAAAAAATAGGCTTGTGAGCAGTTGAATATTAAAGTAGCTTCTCTTGAGTTACCCAATATGGAGTGATAGAGTGACAAGAGAAAGAGTGCTGAAATGAGGAAAGACATGGTAATGACCATCTAATGTGACATGGGCAGGATTTTAGGGCCATCACTTTTAATTATTGATTAATAGAGTAGTCAATATTGTTTAAAGGATAAACAGTAAAATGTGAAAAATATCAAACAATATCTTCCAAATATTTGTGTGAAAACTCTTTGCATCAAAATGTAAATTTTGCTCTGTTTATGATTCTTTTAAATAACAGAACACTTTGAAGTACATTAATCCCCAGTTTTACGCTCAGCGTTTCTTTTGTTTACGAGTCTTTACACGCTGTTAATGCTAACCGCTAATGCTAACGGGTTCTCTCTCTCTCTCTCACACCCACTCACTCACTCACTCTCTCTCTCTCTCTCTCACACACACACACACACACAAACCAATATTTCTTACCTTGTCCCTGACTTAACTGAGCATCAGTACAGACAGATGTCTTGTTTTGTGTACAAGTCTTTGCACGCTGCTAATGCTAACATTTTTTAAGCAATAAAGTTTTCTGATTATGATTATTTACCTTTACATTTTTTTACCTTTACAAGGGTAAATGCAGTTTAAAATGAAATGAAAGGATTCTGGGAGCCTTCTCTTTACACCATAAAAATAGGCATTTTTAGGCATTTTTTTAAACCAAAACACAACACCACGTTGTTTCAATATACGCAGGTGCTCTTGGAACGTAACCCCTGCGAAAAGCGGGCGATTACTGTATTTCTATTGCTATTTAAAGTTTTATACCTTGCTGTGAGGTTGTAAGACATATAGATTAATCATAAACTCAATATTTTAACTAGTTTTCCTTGCACACTGAATTCAATTAAAGTTACAGTACGCCAGACAGGATTTGCTGGATTTGTTCTGTACCTGAAGGAGCCTCAGTCTCTGCTCATTGTTAAAACGTTCCACCGCCGCCCAGAACCATCGGATCACAATATGATTGTCATGGTAACCTTGAGAGAAAGGACAGAGATGGTAAGCTTTATTTTTCATTGTTTCACAAAAATGCAAGCGTGAAACTATCTCAGCAACTGTACTGAGGTCCATCCTGTTCATCTGAAGTAGACTTCTTTAGTTTTGCACTGGCAGCCACTACTGGTTTTACAATGCAACACACTGTTGGTCATTTTTAAAAGCACCCCTGTGTGATAGTGTCAAAAACTACATGAGTACCAAGAAATGCCCCAAATCTTTTCAGACACAACCCTATTATTAATAATCACCTTTTTCTATTTTTGGAATTCCACAACCAGCCAATTATTTCACTCATGTGAAAGATGTTATTGCATTGATTCTATTAGAGTGTCGGTTAACCCATAAACCCCCCAAATGTGTCCCAGTAGCTTCAACATCTTCAAGCTAATAAATAAAACATACAATTAGAGACTCACACAAATTTCATTCAGTTTGGGAAGCTATATATATATATATATAAATTATAACACAGTACACCCCATAAACTCATTCACATATGTATAAATACAGTCACTGAATAAAAGGCTTCACCTATTTAAACCATTAGATACTCATTTATTTTTGTTAGATTCATCAGTATAATTATTTATTCGTTTGTACTTAATCTTATTTGTTAAAGCATTAAGGGATGCCAAGTTAGCAGGTACTGTACATTGTAACTGTTTGTAGAAATATACCAAGAAAACATGAGCAAGTCTATCTGAGATTAGACATGCAGGCTCCATAATGTTTATTGGCAGGGTATAAGCTTCATTATCCTTGTTGCTCCAGTGCAAAACTAACGGTTGAGGGGGAAATACATCTTTTAATTACATTTGCCCCACTATTCGTTTAACATGCTCTATTTAATATACTCAGATTGTTTCTATACTTGTAGTTTTTTCATTTAAACTGCAGAATGAAAAGAGTTGCCACCTCCTCGATATTCTGTGTTATTCCTCCAGTCTGCCAGGTCGATTTCTGCAGTTCCAGCGATGACGAGCTCCAGCTCACGAGCGTCGAACACCGAGACCAGCCGGACATCCACAACCTGCACAAGTTTAGATGGTTAATTAAAATGCCCTGCAAAAAAGTCCCACATAAAGAAAACATATACGGGCAGTAAATGTGATATTTTAATTCTATGAGGCAGGACTATATACAGAAATATGATAATTCAAACTATTTTGTCAACCTCATTCAGTTCAAGCAATTCTATCTGCGGTAATTTTCATAGCTGGAGAAATTAGCATGGGCAGTTTAAGTATCAAGTCTGAAATAAGCAAATCAGTCATATTTAAATTAGGGGTGGGCATAGATTATTTTTTAAATCTAGATTAATCTCACTGTAATCTTGGAATTAATCTAGATTAATGTAGATTACAATGGCTCATTTGAATTTGAATATGTGTGCTACCCAAATAATGACTAAAAGTAAGTCTTTGAGATCGGGTTTCTCAACTCCAGTGAACTAATTCCACATTGCACAAGATCTAAACAAGGTGTTTCTTTCATTAAATCTACTCAATATGCCAAAGATAAGACAGAAAACAGTATTTTTAAAGCAAACAGAAAAAAATGAGGGGTGGCTCAAGACATTTGCACAGTATTTTTTTGGCATTTGAGATGTTTTCATTTGCAAATATGTGTGAATAACTGTTCAGTCATTCCAGTGCTGGTGTCATGTCGTACCTCATAAAAGCCTCGCACCAGGCTCTCAGTCTGCTGGGCCACTCCCCTCTCGATGCGCCATTTCACCATGCGCTCAATGTACTCCTTCTTATTCTTCTCAGACACGGGAACACCAGCTCCACCAGGCTTCAGCTCACGCTCTGTTATCTGCATTGAGAAAAAAATACAGTAATCCCCCACTTTTACGCGCGTTTTTTTTTTTTGAGAACGAAAATGATTGTTTTACGCGGAAATCCTCAAAACAACGCGGAACTTGCAAATATTGTCCGCTTTTTTTTTTCTTTTTTTGTGGCAATATGTTGTTTTTTTTTCTTCTGGCTCCCGTGCGTGGCTGCCGGGGCTTCTCCATATTTAAATCTCTCTCTCTCTCTCTTACACACTCTCTTTGTATCTCTCTCTCCGTCTTACTTTCTTACTATCTCTCTCATTCATGACTTTTCCGGAGCGTGCTGATCGTCTCTCTCTCTCTCTCTCTCTCTCTCTCTCTCTCTCTCTCGCTCTCTCGCTCTCTCGCTCTCTCTCTCTCTCGCTCTCTCTCCCTCTCTCTCTGTCTCTCTCGTTTGTGACTTTTCCAATATTTAAACCTTGGGTTTGTCTTTACATTTTCGTTAAGGGTAATGTATTAAACTGAGTTTAAAATGAAATTAAAGTGATCTGGGAGAACATTTGGGGGCTTATTTAGGATTTACACTATAAAAATAGGCATTTTAAGGCATTTTGTTTTACCAAAACACAACAACTTGTTTTTTCACTATACTATACTCTTGTAACGTAACCCCCACGAATAACGGGGTGGGGGGTTTACTGTACTGCTAGTGTGGCCATATTCTATAGAAACAATGAACAGACTCTGGATTTACAAGCTGCATTTGCACATGTCGCTTTAATAGAATAACATGGAGTGACAACTAAACTGCTTCTTTCAGCCTAGACTACTTTGTAAACATGCCACCCAGTCATTTACATACTTTAGTCTTAAAGGTACAGTAACATAATTCTCTTAAATACAGTTTGGGAAAAAAAATTAGTCCACTGCAAAAATGTTCAGGTTCTCAGATTTTATCTTCTATAGCTGCAAGTATTGAACTGAACAACTTTGCCTTCATTTTTTAAGAACTGCTCACATTATTTATCCTCATTTGCAAATAAAAATATTCTTTAAAGAATAATTTTAAAGGAAATGACAAAACATCAAAATAAGAGAAATGATGCAGCGTTTACAGAACCTGAATAATTCAAAGAAAATAAATCTCTGTTTCTCTCTTAAACAGAAGTGCAATAATGAGCTTTGATGTACTTCCAGTAGTGTTTCACCATCCAACTGGTCTCAGTGTGAGAGGAGAGAGTCGATTACAGCAGTGCTTTCTACTTTCCCTCATTAAATAAGATTCAGCTGATCACTAATCAGTCCCTCATAAAGCAGAATGCCTCATGCCTGCTTGTGTAGGAATTTAACACACACTGGACTGGAATGGGTTCACACTCATAGAGATGCTGATTTAAAAATTAATTTGTGGTCTCTTACTTTTTTAGAGCTGTATGAGGGATGAAGAAAGGCAGTAAAATGGTCAAGTACAAATAATTTTGGATTTTGGTTTCGGTGCTTAAAACCACAAACATCATGGGCATGAATACAGAAAAATGTTGCTGCAGTTCAAACAAAACCTTCCCGACTCTGAATGGAAGTTAATGAAATAAGGAACATCATTTCTGGTTGCCCTTTCATCGTGACATGTTAAAAATGGGACAACAGATAGAAAAGCTAGTTGTTAACAACCTGCTCACCTGCCCAAACACTTCTTCGTTGACAGTGAAGGTGAGATCCAGCATGTCCTCGATGTCATTGTCCTTCATCCACTGGAGACTTTGGTGAAACTCCTCATCTAAGAATTCCAGGTCACTTAAATCACACGGGCTGCAGTGGGAAACACATACAGTCTCAAAGGCTTAATCAAACAGGGCTTAAAAAGATCTTTACTCTTCTGGATGAGCTCATCCATAGATAAGATGGAATACTGCTGTAAGCATTTGACTGATTCAGCCATTAGTGGATTAGTGAGGTCAGGTAATGATGTTGCTCTGAATCGCAAGTGTCAATCTACCTCAGTGGTTCCTAGGGTGTAGCTCAGTGGGTAAGATGCTTGTCTCCAGACCAAGAGGTAAAAGGTTCGAATCCTACCTTCAGCACTGAGCAAGACTCTTAACCCCAAGTTGCTCCAGGGAGACTGTTTCCTGTAGGTAGGCAATGGAAGTCGCCTTGGATAAAAGCGTTTGATGAATGCCATAAATGTAAATGTTCCCAACCTGGGGTCCGGGACCCCCTTAGGGGCACGCTAGAAATCACACTCTACCTCATGAAGTTCCATCACTGCAGGGAACATGGGTTCTCCACAGTCCAGTGTTGGTGGTTTTATACTCCTCAAGTTGATGCTCAGAAAAGGGTCTGGTGACCTTTGGCTCATTTGCAGCTGCTCCAGTTATTCAAATCATATTAGCAATACTTTTCTATGGAGATTATATAAGCTGTATGTTCACTATCAAACACTGGTGGGTGCAATGGGTGCACATTAGAGAAGCTGAATTTCCTTTAATAGAATTGGACACTGTATTGGAAATGTTATTTTATGCTCATGTTAACCTCAGTACTGATCTCGTGTTTTCACTCATTAATGAACTAATGTTGAACTTCTAGATATTGTGTAATATAATATGTTACATGACAATTGCATATCTGCCTTAGGCCTCTAACTTTATGTCTACATGTGACCTCAGTTCCTTAGTGTCACAACCCATAACTTTACTAATAAAGGAGATTCTTAAAGGACTTTGTGCTTCAGTGTGTGATTCAGAGACGGACTGCCGTAACAACACCTTTGGACATAAAGGGTCACTTTCCCTGGGATAGCGACTAGTTCTGGGGCAGAAACTTTCTAACTTAAAATCTTATTCTAACTGTGTGGTAACCATGGTAACGGCAGTTTACAACCATTCCTGAGTCAGTTTTCCTATCCTAAATTCAGTTAAGAAAGGAGTATTACAGAAGCATCCTAACCTCAAAAAAACGGTTGCCGGCTGATTATTTAGACTGCGGGCCGTGTGATATGCACTTTTTGTTTTTTCACTAAAGGTGATTTTCAAAGCAAAGTGTGTGACTGTGTGTGTGTGTGTGTGTGTGTGTGAGAGAGAGAGAGAGATAGAGAGAGAGAGAGCGTGTGTGTCCCTATACTTTTGTCCACATATTTGTGTATGACAGCTCTGTCCCAGTACATTTGTTCATATTGGCCAGTTCGTCTGGTTTAAAGTTCAGAGAAGGACGTTGTTTAATTCTGAAGACAATAGTGAAGAGACTCTGACGATACAGTGTTACGGACTGGAGCCTCGTAAAGTTACAGTGGCATCAGGAAACAGTGACTTCGCGAGATGATGTGTTGTGTTAGTTGCTAGGTAACAGACATAAAAGTCGATCATCGATGTTAGATAGCCTTTTTGGGATTCCTAACTCGAGATAAGATAGGATTCCCAAATCCAGTTAGGATGTGCTTCTGTAATACCAAATTGAAAAAAATCATCTTAAATCGTCCTTTATGCTTAACTTTATTCTTAAAGAACTAGTCTTAATCCCTATTTGGGCAACGGCTCAATAGTGTATTCCAGGGCTGGACTGGTTTGGATTTATAAGTGCTATGTATCTCAGACTTACATGCGCAGCAAGCCTTTATAGAACGGTCGAGTGAAAAAGGCATCCAGAAGATACTGGTGAATCAGAGCAAGGCCCAGAATACGCCCACTGAACCGGAACCTGTGAAAAACAAGAACATCCGTTCAGACTGGAACAAAAATGTCCTTTTCCAGCCCTTTTCCTTTCAGATGTAATTATGGGTAGTTATCTATTACAGAGGGTCTTCAAGGTACGCCACAGATCCGTTCCTTCGACAGTGATGCAACCCGAATTTATCCTGACAGAGTTGTAAAATCATAAAAAAATCATAAAAAGGGCGTGTTCACATTTGGCGTCTTTTTTGACAATAAAAAGTTGACAAAGGCGCATTTTTAGCAGAAAAAAAAAGCTGGCAGCGTTCAGTTACAAATAGCAGCTGAGCACGTCTTTTGTTGCTATAACAACAGCTGCAATAGTAGCCGAGTGCTGCGTGATGCAAAAATGTTGAGAAAGAGAAAGTTGGCTCTTGCGTTGGCTTTTGAAGATACCGGGGAGGAGAATGTCGGTTCACAAAGACGTTATACGGGGAAGGAAACTGTATGGTGCTGACAACAGTTTAGTCCAGGGGCTCCGGTTGGATGATGCACAGTTTGTGGCATATTTTAGACACAAAAGTCAGTTTGAAGACCTGCTACACATCACTGCACCATCAATTGCAAAAATGCAGACAAAATGTAAACTGTCAGCGTCTGTTTTACATTATAACACTATGGAGTAAACGGTTTATTCAAAAAAGTCCTGAGAGCTTTCTTAGTTTATCAACCGGCACAGTCTGTTTTCTTGTTGTTATGGAAACGACAGGTCTCGCTACTCGCTTGTCATTGGTCAGCTGTCAAAAAGGCTCTTAACATAAGGCGTTCTTTTCAGAAAAGTTGAACTTTTTTCAACTTGAAAAGACGCTCTGAGTTGCAGAAAAAGACGCGGCAGTGGTGTTAAAAAAGCGTTCACTCCAAAGGGTTATAATGTAAAATAGATGCTGGTAGTTTGAAAAAATACGCTAAGTGTGAACATAGCCTAAGTTACTGCGTATTCTTCCACCACGCGTAACTAAATTAGTTCTCCCACAGTTCATGAGTACGAGGCTAGCTGTGTAAGCCGAGTGAGAGTTGGGGTGAGCGTAAACTCAAAATGTCGAGATCGAGATCGCTGTAACTTAAGGACCCCCTGTATTTAATTTGGACAATAATCTTGTGTCCTGTCAACTCACCATTCGTGATGGTTGTCCACGAAGGCCGACATGGGGCTGATCTGCACAGTGTAGGTGTCGTTGGCTGAGTACTCGAAGAGTCCATAATATGGGTTAAAGAGCTCTCGGGACACCAAGAAGAAAAACTCTCTTGATGGTCCACTGTAGTCTAACCTGGTTGGCAAAGAAAACTGTGTGAGTTTTGTGAACCATGTAGGTATTCCTCGCATCAGGTGGCTGTTCTCTGGAATACCAGTGACTTCTAACAGTCAAGAGGCTGTGAGTGTTGTGCTGTGAAAACTACAATAAATTCTAACAAAAGAAAAGAACCTGAAAATGAAGTACTGCATTTCAAATGTAATTAATGCCTATTAACACAGTTCACCTACTAACATTCAGAAATCTCTTTCTCCACCACTTTGTGAAAATGAAATTCATAATTTAGCATGTCATGTACTGTATCCTCATTTTTTAACGCCGTTAATCGCATGGAATCTTGGCATTAACGGCGTTAACGGCGATAATCACTCCAAGTGCATTTATTCAGTGGGAAAAAAATCCCACATTAAGAAATAATTCTTTTACATCAAATCATGTGTGCCATAATTATTAGCTCCCCCGATGTCAATACTTTGTACAGCCCCCTTTTGCCAACAATACAGCACCTTTTGCCACATGTTTAGGGTCATTATCTTGCTGAAAGACCCAGTGATGACCCATCTTCAACTTTCGGGCAGAGGCCACCAGATTTTGCTTTAAAATGTCCTGGTATTTCATCCTCCTCACTGTGTGTGGAGGCAAAATAAACTTGCGTCCTCATCCAGGCTTGTTTCCCACTGTTCCAGTTGTTTTAAACTTCTTAATGATT
>JBBPDE010015856.1:0-11047 GCA_037974605.1 Nannopetersius ansorgii
TATATGCTTGATACAAATGGGCTATTGTTCTCAACTTTCAAGACCCGATGTACTAAACCTTTTGTTGCAAAATCAGACGCATTTGGTTTCCAACCTTCTCCCAAATTTAATGGCACAGCTCAACAGGCTTGGAGGAGAATGCTAACCTCATATTCTACAGGTTATCTAATGGCTGTGTCACCATCCCAACGAGTGAACACACAATCTTCCAATGGCAGGGCCAATACTTAGACAGGCACACATACATGATGTACAAACCAGAACCGGAGCCTAAATCTGCAGATACTGGATCTTGTGCTTGGAGAAACACAATATGTGCTTCATTCTCTTGTGCTAAGCATTTGAGGGAGCTGCATAAAATGTAGGAGGGTCATGTAAAACATAGTGGGTGGTTTTACACATCCACCAGATTACACATTTGAAGTCTGCGTCTCATTTACAACCAGAATTAACCAGGAGAGGGCTAGTAAAACAAAGTTTAAACCAAAATGCTTTGTGAGCGCATTTTTTGGTCACATTAAGAAATGTTTATCACTGTGTCTGGGCTCATATTTACGTATAACCCCTGTCTACATTGGAATACCACATTTCATTCATGCAACTGGTTGGGACTGGTAAAAAAAACATGGAAATACGTCCAGTGAAAGAGACCAACACAATCCACACCACTGACCTCACCACCCATCAGAACATTTCTGACATTCCTGAAATGGCTTTACATAGCAGTGGAGATTCTGGGCATAGCTGGCTACTCACACTGGATACCACTCTGCACGTTGTTGCCCCATTATTTTGACTGATCTATGCAGGAAGGAAAA
The DNA here is from genome assembly GCA_037974605.1 of Nannopetersius ansorgii. Taxonomy (NCBI): domain Eukaryota; kingdom Metazoa; phylum Chordata; class Actinopteri; order Characiformes; family Alestidae; genus Nannopetersius; species Nannopetersius ansorgii. The sequence goes on from JBBPDE010015856.1 coordinate 819, forward strand.
CAATGAGACCAGAAAGACCTGCCATACTTGGGTCAAAAACAACTCAGTGTGTCTAGTCTCTTGTATTAAACCTGTTGAGCTATTTAGGTTTCAAATAGTTGTTAAAACAGCAAAAAGTAAAAGAACTCAAATAAGCCTAAAATACATGAGTCCTCAATGAGAAGTCTGGTCATTTTGACAATGTCCTTGGGAAATTATTTACAGTCATACTTATCAGGGCTTGAATGATGTCACATCTTTAGTACATTTGGAACACAACTGTACCAGGATGCTATTACCACTGCATTGGATCCATATACCCAGTCTAAACTCCTGACTCTTTATTCCTCTATTTTAAGTGTGGGATGTTTTCCCATAAACAAATGCAATGTTGAGAATTACATGCATTCCAGTTTATTCTTTAACCTGTGAAAATGTCTACTCCTCCTTTATAATGCATTTTCAGCATAAAATGTAATGTAATCAAATGAAAGTGACCATTCTGTCATTCATGAACTGTCATGAATGCAGTAGCAGCTAACATCAATGTTAGTACAAATGAACAAAGATTAAAATTAAAGAACTAAAAATTATGCTAAACGTTCTCCATCTTTTTAGGAGTTGCCACAGAGCAGATATGAAGAACATTCTTGCACTTATGGACAAATAGGTCTTGAGTATTGTATTTAAGACCAAAATACTGAAGACCTATTTGTCACCAGAGAAAGAGAATATTCGGACACTTAAGGAATGTTTATGGCCATGTACAGAAAATATTTCAGGGTATGAGTAATATTTGCCCTCATATATTGGAAAATATTTACTGTTTTCTGTTTAGGTGGCCCCGGCAGCAGTCAGCAAACAAATATGCCACACCCCTCACCTCTACGGTCTCTGCTGGCATCATGTGACCCAGTCATCTCGCTCCACTAATTGCCCTGTGATGCAGGTGACCGTCTGGTTGTAATCTGATTCACTAATCTCATGAATGGTGATCCCTAGGTGCCACGTGTCAACAGAACTTTCATAGCGAGAGTTTTGGCTCTGTTCGAATGGCAACACACCATCCACTGCACACAACAGGTCGGGAAACAATACATGCATTTTTTTTTCCATTGATGAAAGCTATGTTGGTGGTCTGTAAACACTGCTGCGCTCTCCGAGTGGAGGGAAAGGCCAGGATTAGGGCCACTCGGTGTGGCTGAAAACAGCAGTAAACAGTTGACTGTGGCACATCGCATGTTGATCTAGCTTCAGGACAAACAGGACAATACCCACTGCTTCTGACAGCATCTATAAAACCACTCACAAGAAATAACAATAACAACAAGAAACAAAGGCAATGGCATTGGAACAGCTTGACATTCACATTCACCCAGATACAGGTTGGGAAGTGACAACGAGGAGTAAATAAGGGTAGAAGAACAGATGACGTGGTAAGGAACACTTATGAAACTGGACTGTACTTTGGCCGTCATATCAAAGGTTCATTAAACCACCACCGATATTTTGATGACATTGAGGTCTGGAAGTGAAATCATGACTGAGGCTTAGGAATAAATGCTTTTTGTTAATTAAAACCAGTCAACATGCACAGATATCTACACTGCAAAACAGTACTACAGTACAGTACTACAGTAGCTATGATATAAAATAACTATAATATATTATCACTACAGTACATTTACACTATAGTAATAATACCATAAAATAACAAATATATTAGCACCATAGCATCTATACCACGTAATAACTATAACATATTAGCGCTTTAACACATTAGCACTATAGTAGCTATGCTATAAAATAACTATAACATACAGGTAATATTATACCATAGCACTATGGTAACTTCAATATAGAACTATGATATATTAAAACTATAGTACATTAGCATTAGCTATAATTTATAATTACAATATTAGCACTATAATACATTATCACTATAGTATTTACAATATTTAACTATGATATTAGCACTATAATGCATCAGCACTACATAAGCTACAATATATAAAACTACAATATATTAGCACTATAATCTCTACAATATGTGATGTTAAGAACAAAAACAAATACCCTAAGTACAAGTTTGATTAAAATAAGCTTAAGCTACATTTGAGGATTTGTGGTGGAAAAAATGTTTGCTGTGCAAATTTCAAATCAGGGCATGTAAAGAATTGTTTTATAAAATTAAATTTGTAAGGTGCTTCTCTTCAATGTCATCTTCTAATTTGCCATTCAAATCCATTTAACCCGAAAGCAACAGCTGGCCACCTACAAAAAAATGAATAGTGCTCGACCTACAAACATTATGAATATCAAACACCTGGACTCTATGCACAAAGGGGTAATGTAAGGGTAAAGGAAGGGGTTATTGTGCCCAACCTATACAAGACTGGTGTAGAATCTTTTAGCAAATAGACATCATCATCTTTATTATTATTATTTAATCACAGTGTGTGGTAATAAGAGATTTGAAATGTAAATCTCGAAAGTATTCAGTCACTCTCTGGATGGACAGACAGATCAGTGTATCGGCTCAGTGTATGAAACCTATTTTTAGTATCAAGCTCACACATCCTACTGGAGCAAGATGTTATAAAATAGATAATAAAACAGTATAAAACAGTACACACACTGTCAGCAACTGGACAACTCAGCAAGGTTCATGACCTCCAGTTCACATTAAAACAGAAAGAGAGATAATTAAGTTGGATAAGAAGCTAGAATCGAGTGAATAAACGCAGTAATGTTAAAACCTCCATCCCGTCACTTCCAGCTGCCTAATGAACCTGCGATGAGGTGTTAGCAACTTCATAACAGGACTGACTCATTGGATCCCCCTTTTCTCTTAGTCATAGCCCAGTTCAAGTCAAGTCAGGTCAAGTTGGCTGTTATTGTCATCCATCCATATACACATACCATTACATTCATTTTGCAGGCGCTTTTATCCAAAGCGACATACGAGGAAACACTCAAGTTTCAGGACAGTGTGAGAACCAGAGGAGAGTTCTAAGTGTTAAAATCTTTATGTAGGAGAAATGCAAGAAGATGCAAGAGAGGAGAGGCTCTCTGAACAGATGAGTCTTCAGGAGGTTTCTGAAGTTAGAGATTGCATTCGAGAGATTTTTATTATTGTTATCTTCATTATTATTATTATTTTTATTATTATTATTATTATTTTAATACAATGTGTGGTGATGAGATATTTTAGGCTTGGGTGGACTTTAAATGAAACTCTGTCCAATCATTTTCTGAATTGATATGAAGACAAAAAGTACAGCAAAGAGACAGTGTAACAAACAGTCCAACAAACATTTGGGGATGAAAAATAAATAAAAAATTAAATAAGCAGCATTACATTTCATTCTTTTTTATGTAATTATAAAATAATGACAAAATAATACAAAACTTGACAAACTTGGTGGCATCTTAAAAATGGAATAAGAAGCCGCTATATACTGAGGAAGCCAATGTGTGTAGATTAATTTTTTTTAACATACAAAAATAAAGCAATTCGAATAAAATTATACAGATGTATTATTAGAACAAAACCCAAAACTCAGTGGTACTAATTTGGAAACCTTCCTTCTCTGCACCTTTGAGACAGCAATTCCTGAGTGGCTGTGAATTCAATTACGAAGTACTTTAAAAAATACATAAGCATTTATTTTTTCAATAAAGGTTTAATCAACTTTAGGAGTGTTGTATATACATGAGATTTGTTAAAAACGTCTATTAAGTTTTCACAAGAGATATAAACAGAGTTTCTTGTGGTTGCTAGGGTGAGTTTCGGTTGCTAAGCTTCGCTGCTCCAGATTAAAGCAAAGGGAGGGCGTTAGCTTAGCGTAGTTTAGCCTAGCCAGACATTTTTCAGTCTTTGGGATGAACAAGATATATTTAGCCAAAAATGTAAACGGATAGTTGGACAGTAGCTGCTGATGTGTGTTTGAATTCTATCTATGTCATGTTTAAAGACGGAAAGCACCTCAGATCAATATAAACAGGAATGAAGGGCGTTAATATGGCTAGCTAACGACAGCTAACGACTGACTGACTGGTGGAGGTGTGTCGTGTCTGAAGACCTTACCTTGGTCTTCACAAGGTTTATGTCCCAGGTCGGTCGAAGCTCTTTGATTAATTTCATCGCCCCTTCTGTAACGTTGTGCTCGTCCACAAATATGGGGATTTTTCTGATGACCGGTGAGCCCACGGGCACGTGTATCTCAGTCTCCATAATCATCTGGTTGATCTTTCTGTTTCTAAGCTTCGTGAGGGTAAAAAAAACGACTCAGGTTGTTGCCTGGCTTGTCAGCTTGTGAAACGTTACGTCCAGCTGGTTTAAAAGAGTTCTCCTTTACAGTGGGCGTAGGAGATGAGAGGAGTGCAAAAAAAGCCGGTTGACACTGTGGCAGGGAACGAGGCGTTAATGTTTTTTCCACCTGTATTCAGGCACAGCACAGCCCTATCTGTGCACTGTTCACACTTAAAGAGCGTTTATTTGCTAAGAATACCAATAGGTCCCGCCCTTTGTACAACATAATTGGCTAGAGCATGTGCTACACACAGTGGACTGTCCAATTAGGTTTCGCTACGCTTTGTAGAACACACATACCTGGCTACGATTGGCTGAGATTGTTATAAGGGGGGGTTATAACCGTACCACAGGGAGGTTGGGTCTTCACTCGATATAGGTGGGATAAGAAAAAGACCGGTGTAAATGACGCCGTTCACAGGCCCCGCCCACAGGGTATCATCCGATAGCAGCTCATGGAGAGAGGATCCCAGCCTATCACCACCACCACACAGAGTGAGAGGATAAAAAGGGTTTTATAACTCTGAGAAGAATATGAAGTCTCCTTCTTAGCCTAGTCCAACGCTGAAATCAGCTGGTGGCCTAGTTGTTAGGTAGTTGCCCCTGTAATTTGAAGGTCATGGGTTTGAATCCCAGGACTGCTAGTGGCACCACTGAGGTACCCTTGTGCAATGTACCACCCCCACACACTGCTCCCCCAGTGCTGTGTCCCTGGCTGCCTGCAGATTCACTTGGTGAATTGGTTAAGTGCAAAGAATGAAGTTCACACTGTGTGCTGTAGTATGAACACTTTACACAGACACATTTCTTTTCCCTGACCAAATGGTTTAACTGTATTTAACCATAACTGTGTCCTGTCTGCACTTGTAGTCTTGTGTGTTCTGTTTCTGTGGTCCCCAATGATTCAGCAGGAACGTTTTGTTTCACTCTTTACTGTTTATATGGTTTAAAAGACATTTAAAAGCTGCTTGACTTGACTTGTGTATGAGTAACATGCAACCCAGGCTGTTAAAACTCCTGTAGGTTTTATAAATGGGCTTCCGATAAGCCCCCCAACCCTCCCTGGTCCAGTGCTTTGCAGTTTATGTGATAGGCTGAATTATTTGTAGAACAATAGTATGGACAGATTTCTAAATGGGTGCTAAATTATTTAATTCTGTGTGATATCTTAATATGTGCAATAGTCATACCATGTGAAATATCACTATTCATGATAATACTACTTATATAATACTGATACATTACTGCAATAACTCTCCTGACAACCATTAGTCTCATTAGTCATTCACTTAACTGTTACTATATATTGGTTTGTTTCTGTAGAATTTTTACTGAAATGGTTTTGTTCTTGTCTCTGTGACTCTGTGTGTCTTTGCAGTCATAACTTAAGCAATTTCCTCTGGGATCATAAAGTTTTCTGATTCTGATTCAACAAAATTTATGACCCTTTCTTGAAATATGTTGGTGATGACATGTCTAAATTTGACACAGTCTGTTAAATATATATTTATGAATTTTGATTGAACTATTTATTACTATTACTATTATTGTTATCATTATTCGTTTTTGAATTGGTTGCCAGTGTTGTCATTGTTATGCCTCTGTAAATGTTCTTGTTTGCCTTATGTGAGGGTTTATTTGCTTACAATTCTGAACACTGTCTGTGGTTGCTGTGTGCTAGAATTGATCAAATAAAATGTTTTTTAAACAGCCTATAGGCTTCAGCAACCGAACGCTAAGTATATTGTGCCATTGCTCCATTACCCAGTGTTATCCTTAAATCCATTAAATCTAAGCTTCTAAGCTTGTAATCTAAGCTACGTGCTGATTCTGACATTCAAGAAATAATTAATAGTTCAAAAAGGTTAAATACTTCACCAGATTTCACTGAACTACACTTAGTGTTTCTGTTAAAGTGAAAAGAATAGGCTTAGTGGTATTTAACTCATTGGCCCATCATACCGCAGTTTCCTTGCACTGAATTGTAGTACATTTTTGGAAACTGTAGTATAACTGAGTTTGTCTGTAAATGACTTCACTGAGACTGTATTCTCATGGCCATGCTAAGGCATTTACACTAGATAGACAAAAATATTGGGACATACCTGTTTTTCAGGGTTTAAACTAGGCCCCTTACTTCTTAATGCTTTAGACAGCTTAGACAACGGCATGCTTCCAACTTTGTGGACACAGTTTGATAAAGAACCTTTTCGATTCCAGCATGACTGTGCCCCAGTGCACAGAGCGAGCTCCATGGATGAGTTTGATGTGGAAGAACTTGACTGGCCCACACAGAACCCTGACCTCAACCCCATCCCAAACCTTGTGTGACAGGCCTCTCGTCCAACATCAGTATCTGACCTCTAAAGGCTCTACAGAATGAAAGGGCACAAATTCCCACAAAAGTCCAAAATCTTGTGGAAAGCCTTTCAAGAAAAGTGGAAGCTGTTATAGCTGTGAAGAGGAACCAATTTTATTTTAAAGTCTATAGATTTGAATGCAATGGCATTAAAGTCCCTGTTGGTGTAATGGTCAGGTGTCCCAATACTTTTGTTCATATAGTGCTTTACGGGTCTGATGAGTGATGTGCATCGCTGGGGCGCCACCTACTGGTCGAGAATCGTAACCAGTCCCAAAATGACAACTTAAAGTTTATTTAAGTACCACAAGGTTTTACAAACTCATTCAGAGAGGTTTGGCAATGTTCAGAGAAAATCATTTTAGAGATGTTTAAAAAATGGAAAATGGCATGAAATTGTTACAAATAAAAACATATTGTAAAAATGAAATACAAATGTTAAAAAACATGAAAACAAAATAAATACAGTTTCACTGATCAGACTCTGTGCACCGTAAATGTGGAAAGATTGCTATGGAGACGGGTAGCACTAATGATAATATCTAAAGAGACATCAACGGCACAAAACCACAGACTGAGCAAAAGCTCTAAAGTTGATCTGATGTGATAAATTCACATGACAGTGGGTTTCCTGTTGAATGGGTGCTTATCGTTTTACAATCTCAATTCACAAAAGGTTAAATAAAGAAAGGACATGTACGCTTATATAAACAGAGGTTTTTGGTTGAAAGAGACTCTGCACCAGTTTCAGCATTCTCAGCTGTGTTTCTGAATACTAGTAAAACCTCACACTCATGAGAGGACATGATTGCACAAAAACAGTCACTACAACTCCTCCATTTGTCACACTTCCACAAAATAATCTGTGCAGCCTGTTGCTATTGTGCTGCAAAATATCATGCTAGGTTTAAATCACTATTATGTGTATCCTTATATGCAGCATTAGTTTGCTCTGATGTGCAATAGTTTACCGATATTGTGCAATGTTCTTATCTGGTGCTAAAGCATTATCATTATGTGCAATATCTTATCATGTACAATTTCATGGGAAGTTTTCTAAATGGGTGCTAAATCATTTAATTATATGCAGATTCTTCTTCTTCTTCTTCTTCTTCTTCTTCTTCTTCTTCTTATGATGATGATGATGATGATGATGATGATTATTATTATTATTATTATTATTATTATTATTATTATTATTATTATTATTATTATGTGCATTAGTCTTATAATAAAAATAATTATTTATGTCAGTAATGCTTATGCACTACTGATAGTGAAAAAACATACTCCTATTCCCCATCTGTGTTATTAGTAATTTACTAAAATATATTTTCTACACATTTGTTTTGTTACATTTACATAGACTTTATATTTTATATTTGTCGTGTCTCTGTGTGTCTTTGTGACTGAGCAGTCATAACACAAGCAGTTTCCTCAAGTGTTCTGCTACTGGTTTGAAATGTCAGTGTGCACCACACATGAAATTGGGAAGCATTTACAAGGCCCATGTCATACATTTTTTTTCCTTTGCTGTTAAGGTATTTGATGTAGTTTAAAGTGTACCAGTCATTTCCCCAGTCTATACGCGTACTGTATATAGATACATTTTGAATGACTGTTTTTGTGACAAAACCATACATCCACATATTACTTTTAAGAAGATTTCAGTGCAGTGCAAGTAAGCCATTGAACGCATGAAATATGTAGGACATGGGCTCTTTAGGCACATGGACCTCTTTAAGGCTAAATGCTATTAGGTGACTCATGCATGAGCTCAGTTAAACGAAAATTCAAATACCTCTACGGCCACTAGGGGGCAGCCAAGAACCATCACATCAATCACCTGCAATACCCGATTTGGCCATTAGATGTCGCTATAAAAGGATCTCATTCAGTCACAAATCACAGATTAAACCGCACGTTGAGTTAGAAGTTCTGCAAAAATCATAGGTGCAAAATAAAGACAAATATTACTGCAGGGTCACCTACTGTTGTTCACTGGGCCGTGGGGAGCTCCAGACTGTCTGAATTCATGTTTCATTCTTTTGTGATCAAATCTGAGACTCCTGATTACTGGATCACGCCCAACTACAGACTGCTCCATAGCTCCATGCCTACAACATAATTTCACCTATAGGGTCCTGGTTCTTTACATACCTGAGAAGTCCTACATACCAGACTGAAGCTTATATGGATTAAATAGGTTTATATAGGTCTACATAGGTTTCTGTTTCACTCTGAACACACACAGACACATACAGGGTGATGTCATGTTTTCACACATGCACACACATGTCTCACATGTTTCATCTTCAGTCAAGTGTTGCTTGACTTGGTTCTGCTTATGAATGATATACTGCTCCCATTTCCAAAGATAGAATGTGTGCGCCCCTGTGTGTGTGTGAGTGTGAAACATATATAGTGATTATGCACACACACTGGGTGTATAAGTACCAGCACGTAATAAGAAGTCCTTGGATTTATTAAATTGTTCAATTTAACCATTAATTACTTCTTACACTTTGCAAAGTTGGGAGGATCATTTGGTCATGCAGTTTAACCAAATGTTTTCTTTGGATTTCCTACAAAGTTGGACATTTTATCCTAAAAATACACAAAATCAAAGTCTCTGTCACACACACATAATACTTATGTAACCCATATTTGGATCTATATGTATTAATAATGTCCTATATGTGTGTGTGTGGACATTATTATTACATATATTAGGGCCATCCCATTACTAAATATAGATTTTCCATATTGTTGCTGTTTGAATAAACCTTAATTTATTTAAACAGTAACAATATAAAATTAAACTTAAAATTAAAATTGAACTTAATTTTTGTTTTTTCAGTTCGAGCAGCAGCTGATTACAATGTGCTAAAAATTCGTTTGGACCGATATAAATGGACCTATATGACTGCGTTCACTTCTGTAAAGTATTTATAGAGGACATAGGACATCATTACCACATATTAAAACTAACATATATGGGATAAGCATGAGATCCATTATTACCACATATACATGTTTACAAATGCATAATACATACAGAACATATTATTACATATACATACATATACAAAACATGGAGGTGGTTTTATGACATTCTCATTTATAAAGAACCCATTTGGGACACAGGTATAACTCCATCTCCTGACATGGTATAAAAACAAGTGTGTGTTTGTGTGTGTGTGTCCGTGTGTGTTTTGCTGGGTGTGTGCTTGGGGACTTGAACTTGTCACTCCAGAAATGAGACAAACGTTGGGGTATGAAAAAGCTGTTTTAGCACCAGAACTCTGAGGAAATGTTTGGCCTCTTCCACTCTTGTACATGTGATGAATCTACTAGGCTGTTTGAAAACAAACCCCACCGCAGAGGAGGCTTTGTCTCAGTGACCCTGAGAAAGTCCACCTCCAGTGCTCATTTTTCATCTCCAAGTTCATGCTGACGGTTGTAGTCTTTGGATTTCTCCCAGTTGTGCTCCTCTCTTACACTCTCTCTCTCTCTCTCTCTCTCTCTCTCTCTCTCTCTCTCTCTCTCTCTCTCTCTCTCTCTCTCTCTCTC
>JBBPDE010015891.1:0-11044 GCA_037974605.1 Nannopetersius ansorgii
GCTTCCTGATGGCATTCAATGGAGTTTCAACCCACCAGCTGCCTCACACCAAGGTGGAGTCTGGGAAAGGCTCATAAGATCTATCCGGCAGGTGCTCAACTCCACTTTGCATCAGCAATCCATAGATGACGAAGGTCTTCATACTCTGTTCTGCGAAGTAGAGGCAATCCTGAACAACCGCCCCCTTTCCACAGTGTCCTCGGATCCCCATGATCTGGAACCACTGACCCTGAATCACATCCTTTTGCTAAAAACAAAGCCCATTCTGCCCCATGGAGTCTTCCTAAAATCAGACCTCTATGCAAGACGCCGCTGGAAACAGGTCCAGTACATGGCCGATCTTTTCTGGCACAGGTGGACCAAGGAATACCTTCTTTTACTCCAAGAAAGACAGAAATGGATGGATGTAAAAAAAAAACCCTGAATTGGAGACCTCGTCCTGGTGGTTGATTCCACAGCTCCACGAGGGTCCTGACCTGACATGAAAGGCCTGGTTCAGTCTGTGAGGCTCCAAAGACGTCAGTCCTTGAGAGGCCTATTACCAAGCTGTGCCGCATTCTCGAGACTGATGGGGGACCATGAGGTTCATAATCTACTCACTTTGCAAAGGGATGTTAAGTATAAATGCTTTCCTTAAACATATATCATTAATTGTTTATGAATTATAGTTATCAACTGCTTGGCTCAGGCTCTCTTGGACTCACCTCAAATCACCTCAGTTCAAAGCCAGCTCGGCTGGGTCCTGTGTTTGGTGTCTGCGCCTTTGAATTATTGTCTGATCTCTCTCTTTGCAAGTCATCACATTTTTATTTTGTGTTATCCTTATTATTATTTGCAATAAATGATCAAAACCGCTAACATGGAGACTCAGAATTTTCTTGGAGGTGAGTTGTGAGTCAGATACTGCGACACCCGCTTTCTCCATGTGGTACAAACAAACAGGAACATTGGAGGTCTAAAGGAAAAGACAAAACGTGTTTGCCACTACACTAAGAGACATGAAATGCCATGAACTTGAGAAGCAAACATGTACCCCCTCCTCTGCCTGTACTGCGGGGGTGAGGGAGAAGGAGAAGACAGAGGAAAGGGCTGTTGGAGTGATAGAGTCCTCTGGTGTGATCCAGGTGTAGCACCCCTATGCTCTATACCTGGTGCTATAAGGGTGTCCTGGGTTCGGTAAGTCTACCTAATAAATCATACACTTAATCACTCACTTAAATTGGTAAACGAAAAGACATTTACTTCTTCATTAGTGAACTCAAACATTAATAACATATAGCAATAACACACACTTCAATACTCCTGTACAAACACATGAAATATACACAAATATAATAAATGACATAAATGTAAATACACAAATTTTGAAACCAAAGTTACCTTCTGTGGGCCCACACACTCACTCTCACACACACAGACCTAGCAGTTTGGACAAACAAACACTCGGTGCAGGCCTGGATCGTGGCTCGAGTGCGTTGAGGCCTACCTCGTGACCACTTCACTCCCGTAGGAGCTAAATCCGAAACCCTCGCAAGCAAAAAAATATAAAAAACCCGAATACAGTACCTTAATCCAAGGAACAAAGGAAAAATACACGGCTCGGCGTCCTCTCGTTTGAAACTAAACATCCAACGCCTCGCACACTCTGATTTTCCCTCCAAGCGTGGACACTCTCTCACGAAGGACCCACTAAACACGGTTCAGACCGGTTTCTCACCAGTCCTGGGACTCCAAGGTGAATGTCCCAAGTCTCTCTGGTTTCTCAGTCCAGTCAGAAACGAACTGTTCGCCCGCTTCTCGTTCTCTCTCCGTCCTGTCCGTCCTTCTTTCCCGCTCTCTCGCAGCAGAAGAAAAAAAACAGAAAAACACAAAATTGCCAAAACCACACCAAAAGGAAAAACCCTGTGCTTCGTCCCAGACATGCGCAGTTCCACTCTTTACATAACATCTCATTGAACACAACATTTCTTCCTTCAAATAACAACAAACATATTTACATCTTTAATTCCTAACTACATACTAACGCATTATTATTATTTCTACACAACTATAATTACACACAAAATATAATTCTTGTCCAATACACATATAAATACATTAAGTTACCCTTAATGCATAGTAACCCTGGGTTACACAGGTCTCAGTGAAGGCCAGAAAGTGCAACGCATGGAGGGATGCCAGTCCAGAGATGAAGTCAGCCTTCCTGACACAGGATTGGCAGTTCCATAGTCCACCATGAACCACCATAGAAGGCTGTGGGGAGAAAATTAGCTGGGAGAGGTTACTGAGATTTCTACTGCAACACCAGGGAAAATATCTTCTTGGGCCAGAAGTTATGTGAACAGGAATGGGTGTGATGCACATTATTACAGAATATAGAGTAAGGAGGAAAGGATACTTAGTCGAAAGTAGTTTGCTGAAACAGGAGTCCTTCTTCAAAGATACAATCTGCTGTCTGTAGGCATTTTTAACAATTCAGGGAGAGCAGAAGCCACTCCTACCAATTGCCACCTAATTACCTCAGACATCAGTGATCTTAGGTGCCTTTGTCTTAACTATTATCAATGAAACTTTACCTGACACCTCACAGTACACACTTCAATACTGCCTCTATGCACAAGCCAGCACTGTTAAATAACACTAAAATTTAAGCAAGCCTTACCAGATAAGTCACAACAGCAGGCAGATTCTATAATCACACTCTCAAAAGTCTTCCATCTCTGTTGTGTGCAGAAGTCTGTAGGGCTTCCCCTGGGCCATTTTCTTCAATACAAGGAGGGTGGCTCTCTCCTCTTATAGTGGCAACATGGTGAAGCACAACACAAGCCACCATGATGTGACATGGCCTCTCTGGACTGACCCAGCGTCCACGCAATCACTGAAACCTAGACTTTAGAATCCCTATGGTCTTCTCCACCTTGGCCTGTGTTTGGCTGTGAGCCATGTTAAAACATGTCTGTGGTCCAGGATCAGGTTTAGGGTGTCATTAACTAGGGCAGAAAGGGGAACCTTGGTCCCCCATTAGTAATGATGTGGGTAGCCTCACATATTACCTATAATTAGTGGAAAAAGAGTTTAATGATTTTAACAAGGCAAAAAAAAGGCAAAAAATTAAAGACACAAAATCAAAGACACAAGGCAAAAAAAAGGCAAAAAATTAAAGACACAAAATCAAGTTGTTACCTGCACGTTGATACTAGGAATAGATTTCCTATTAACAGAGTCTCCCTCATTTATCGAAAGAGCTTTAATAGGAATGTGGGTGCCATCAATGTACCCAATTACATTTGGAAACCCTGAAGTAGAAGGATGCAGGATGAATACATGTATATATATATATATATATAAATAGTGTGACTACATATTAAATATAAATTAAATATAGATTTTACTACAAAGGACAAACCTGCCATTCTGTAGAATTCCTCTTTATTAAGAGGAGGTTTAAGGCCAGGGAACTGTACAAACGTGTGTAAGAAATGTTTGTGACAGACATGCTGTGCAAACGGCTCTACACACAGTTGCATTTCCCACATGCTCTGCATCGCCCACATTGTACAAAAAATGCCCTAACGCAAAAAAACGAAGTGCTAAGCGGATATCTGCGGTTTGTGACGTTTGCAATATGCGGTTTCAAGAGATGTGTTAAATAAATGAACGATTCTCTTGAAAACCGATAACGCTCTTTCAAATAATCATTAGGAAGTGACACATCAGTATTCGGTCTTATAACTCTCTAACAGCGAAAAAAACATGCAAGCATTTTGTGTAACATGAAAGCAAAATGCCAAATGGAGTTTGGCTGAATAGTGCACTTTCACGGTTTTATATCGAAGTACATCTGTTGCTGAGGTGACCGACTCAAAATTGCACCAACCATTATACTTTAAATAAGACACAAGTTTATTCTAGTTTTGTGCTCCACTCCATCCAGTTTTTGGCACACTCTAGGCCTACTCTGAGTGAGGACTTATTTTACACGAATACCGGGAGGGTCCCGAGAGTGTCTAATTTTTTAAGATAAAATTTGCAAGTCTTCTGATCTTGCCTAAATATTGCTTTTCATGCCGTTTTTATTATTTTAAAGAATAAATTAAAATTTGACTTTTTCTATTTTTGATAACATTGTGACTTAGAGCCGAGAATCACGATCAGGGAAAAATACCAATGTTTCTTTTATATCTGGAGATAATGCAACAGTTTCGTGTGCGAAGCCGTACAACTAAGACTAAAACTGTCAGCATCCCATTCTTTATCTTTGCTTACAGAAACTTGCATCTAATTCTGGGCGCGCCGCCTGAGACCCGTTGTTTAAAAAATCTACTTGACTCTACCTGTCTACTTAACTTGACTTTATATATGCATTGTGGAGTTGTGGGTTTGGCGGCAGGTCGAGGGCGGTGCCAATACATAGAAATATGCAGAATGTGTCCTGCAGCTCTCTGTCTAAATGAAAAAGTAAATGAATCTAAAAAGCACGTTTAATATTTTTTTCTGTCAGTTTCTAATCTATTAATGTTCAATGCTGATAATCATCCAAAGTAATACTTTGAGGAAAAAGTAAACAGTTAACTGTAAACTGTAGTTCTTAGAAATCAAACTTTTCAGCGTGGCCGTTGAATTTGTATGTTTTATGTAATTATATTTTCATTTTTAAAGTGGGAACCTTTTTTCGTGGTGGGAACTGTTTTTTTTTTTGGGCCTTGATCAAAGGACTAGCTTCTTGAAAGTACTGTAATATGAATGTTGCCACTAGAAGGAGAGCAGCGCCCTCGCTTCTTGTTGCAATCGACATTTTGTTGCCTCTTTGGTCTGTCTCATTCTTCCTCCTTTTATTATACAACGTTGGAGGTTGTAAAATGTGTGTAGCTACACATACATGTTGCTTTACTGGTAAAGAAAATGCTGAGTAGGGTTTATAAAGTGATTAATATAATAAAATGGCTTTGTTGCTAAGTTCATCTGTTGTTGTGGAGAGCGACATAAAATGGTGCCGCCAGCCACCATCCTTTCTAAAAGATGCCAGTTTACTCTAGTTTTGTGCCCCAGTACATCCAGTGTTGGGTACAGTACCATTATTTTGTGTTACTTCTTATTCTACGCTAAAATATTGTGTTGTCGCCCTTTAATGGAAAGCTAAACTTTGCACAGCGTCTCCAGTTCATGCGTTAATTCCGAAACGGACAGTTATTAGCCGCACTTTAAGTCGTTTTAACGAGAATTCAAGCTATAAACGGAATGGTTTTGTTTAAGGCAGCAATACGCTGACTGAACACGGGGTTACTTTTTTAGAGGAAAGGATGAAAATGTGTTTTATTAGGAGACTTTGTACTGAATAACACGAGCCCTCGCTCGTGTTATTCAGTACAAAGTCTCCTAATAAAACATGTCTTTCATGCCAGTAAGTAAACGAATATTTTACTGAACGAAGCTGCACAACTAGGAGGCGACTGTCACCTGCCCCGTGCTTTCGTGCTTTCTCATGATTCAGAGGAAATCGTATCTGCTTATGGGTCTGCTGTGTGAGACCTATTGCATCCGAGTCATTTTCTAAGCTCCGGTTAGCAATTAACTTGTTTGTTTCTGATCATTCTATCTCCTTGTCTACCCATCTAGGTTCTGGATCAGCTGGGAACTTCATCTCCAAATCTTTGTTTTCCCTGGTTTCTTTAACTCCCTCTCACGGTTCAGGTTATGGATTATAGCCCGGTCAACAATACCCCTGTAATACACGTCATAGCCCCACTGGAATAGGCTATTCCCGCTCACCATTTTGTCTCAGCGTCACTTATTTCTAGGTTTACCTCGTAAGGATGTACGGTCTTTCGTCGCCTTGCTAAAGTGACAGGCTTCTATGAGGGGCTGTAATATGGATTGTGCCAGCAGAGGGCAGTGTGGCGTCTTACTTCTCGTCGCGAGCCGACATTTTGTGGACACTGTCGCCTGTCTAATTCTTTCTCCTCGTTCACAGTTCTGTGGGATTTAACAACGTGTGACGCAACGCACACGTGATGTGTAACATGTAAACTAAATGCCGAGCAGAGTTGATGAGGTGGATAATATATCTTTGTAGCCAAGTACATTTGGTGTGGCGTGTGACTTAAAATGGCACCTGCCATCGTCCTTTCTGTAAGATGCCAGTTTATTGTAGTTTTATCCTCCAGTACATCCCGTTTTCGGGTACAGTACCGTTTACTTTAATGCAACAGTACGCTGACTGAACATGGGGTTACTCTTTTAAAGGAAAGGATGAAAATGTATTTAATTAGAAGGAGACTTTGTACTGATTAACATGAGCGAGGAAATAAACTTATATAAACTCGCATCTGATTCTGGGAGCACCGCCTGAGACCCGTTGCTTATATACGCAGAGTGGAGCTGTGGGTTTGCGGGCAGGGCGAGGGCGGGGCCAATACAGAGCATTTTTTCAAGTTTCAGGGTTTACTGTCTTATACAGATAACAATGTAGCATCATTACTGTAATAAAATTTAAAAAGTAAACATTTGACAATTGAATATCTATGTATGTATAAATATATAAATGGGAATGTAATGTACTGTATATGCAAATATGTAGAAAATAGGTGCAATATTTAAAAAAATAACGTTTTGAAGAGTGTTTAGCATTTACAGTATGAAAAGGTAATAATACAGTATTAATATTAATAGAATGTGTAGTGCAAATGATGCAGTGAGGTATTTAGAATGTGGAGTGCAAAGCGATGCAATGAGAGTTTAAAGTGGCATTGTTTAAAGAGTCATTGTGAAGAGTCCAGTAGTTGTGGCGTGTGTATGTTGGTGAATGCAGAATGTCAGCAGTTCAGAAGCCTGACGGCTTGTGGATAAAATCTGTCTCTGAATCGGCTAGTGCGGGTCTGGATGCTCCTGTACCGCCGGCCTGACGGTAGGAGTGAGAAAAGTCTGTGGCTGGGATCAGAGAGGGTCCGCTGCGTCTTCCTCCTACAGCGCTGTCTGTTGAAGTCCTGGATGGCTGGTAGTTCGGTCCTAGTGATGTGCTGTGCTGATCTGACCACCCTCTGCAGAGCTTTGCTGTCCAGAGCGTTACAGCTGCCACACCAGGTGGTGATACAGCCGGACAGTGTCAGTGTGGAAGAGGTGATGGTGTCGATCCGAACAATCAGAGGTCTGTCAAGAAGTCCAGGATTCATTTGGCAGAACGTATCCTGCACTTCTATCAAAATGAAGACGTAAATGAAAGTAAAAAGCATTTTTACATTATTTCTAGCAGTTTCGATACTATTAATGCTCAATACTGTTAATCATCCAACGTAATACTTTGAGGAAAAAGAATAAAAGTTGAAATTACCTTACAAGATTAACTGTAGTTCTTAAAAATCCTTAGAAAGTTTTCATCTTGACAGATGAAATGTGACGTGCACAAGCTTTTCAGTTAGACCGTTGAAATGTGACATACTTTCTTGTCTTTAAGAGGACAATTTACTCTAGTTTGGTGCTCCAGTACGTCCAGTTTGGGGTATAGTACCGTTACTTTGTGTGATATTCTAATAAAAATATATTTTGTTTTCACCGATTGATGGAAAGCTAAACTTTGCAAGTCTCCAGCTCATGCATTGTTGGTGAAACGGGTTGTTGTTAGCAGCAATTTAATACAATCTTTTTAATGAGAAAAGTGAAAATACTGAATACTGTTTACGGGCTGGGTGGGGTTTTTTTATGCTGCCGGACGCAGTTATTTTTTTAAAGAAAAGATGAATTATTTCTTTCTCCTCTTTTACAGTTTTGTGTGCTTTAACAACGTGCAGAGCTACGCACCCGTGATGTGTGACATGTAAACGAAATACCGTGTATAGTTGATAAGGTGGTTAATGCACTAATATGGTTTTGTAACCAAATACATGTGTTGCGGCGAGTGACTTAAAATGGCGCCGGCCGTAATTTTTTCTGTAAAATGCAAGTTTATTGTAGTTTTATGTTCCAGTATATCCCGTTTTCGGGTACAGTACCGTTTACTTCGTGCGACATCTTATTCTACAGCAATATATTGTATTGTCAGTGTGTGATGTAACCGCCAGAAAGATAAACGCTTTTAAGGCGATAGCTCATGCCTTAATGCCTGAACTGATGTAGCCATTAGCAGCTATTACACTAAGATTTAGAATTCGTTTAATTCAGACTCAGTGGAAATACTACTCAGTCTATGCAACGAATGGGGCTCATTTAACGTAAAACTATGCTGACTGAACTCAGGGTTGCATTTTGAAAGAAGGGGAGGAAATATTTTATTAGCAGGAATATTTTATTTTGAACAGAACGACACGATCCCGACACATGTTTTATACCGGCAAATGAAGGAACATGTTGCTGAGCGAAGCTACACAACCAAGAAGCGACTGTCCCGTTCATTTTCCAGAGTTACAGAAACACTTATCTGCTCATGGGTCTACCGTGTGAAACCTGTTGCATAAACACGTAACGGGGGTGAGGTGCTGGAAAGGCGAAACTATTTAATTGAAATCCCATGCGTTGTAATGTAACTGATAATAATCACCCTACATAGGCTACTTTCATAGTTCTCTGTTAAACGCAATACAACTAAAATGTCTAATAAGACGAAATGTAAATGAATGACTCGATTTGACTTAAGTATTTCACCAAAGAGAAGAAGGAAAGTATGTCCCATCAAATTGAGATTTTGTTTTATTTTTGATACTCTGTGACTTAGAGCAGACGATCACGAACGCGGAACAAACCCTGACATGTCTTATATACCGGGAGATGACGGAACACTCTATTGAGCGAAGCCGCACAAAAAGAACAAACTGTCACCCTAGTCATTCTCTCTCCTTCCTTACAGACACCCGCATCTGATTCTGGGAGCACCGCCTGAGACCCATTGCTTATATACACAGAGTGGAGCTGTGGGTTTGGGGGCCAATACAGAGCATTTGGCAGAACGTATCCTGCACTTCTGTCTAAATGAAACAAATAGTCCAGTCAGCAATACCCCTTTAATCCACCTCATAGCCCCACTGGAATTGGCTATTCCCTCTCACCATTTTGTCTCAGCAACACTTATTTCTAGGTTTACCTTGTAGGGATCTATGGTCTTTCTTTGTCTTGCTAACGTGACATGGCTTCTGTGAAGGGCTGTAATATAGATTGTGCCAACAGAGGGCAGTGTGGCGACTTGCTTCTCGCCGGGAGCCGACATTTTGTCTCATTCTTTCTCCTGGTTCAGTTTTGTGGGATTTAACAACATGTGCAGCAACGGGCCTGTGATGTGTAACATGTAAACAAAATGCCTATTAGAGTTTATAAGGTGGTTAATACACTAATTTGTTGTGGCGAGTGACTTAAATTGCGCCGGGCATGGTCCTTTCTGTACGATGACGGTTTATTATAGTTTCATACTCCAGGACATCCCACATCCCGGGTACAGTACCGTTTACTTTGTGTGGCATCGTATTGTCAGCGAATGTATTGTGCTGTTTCTGTTTGATGTAACCGTCAGAATGTTAAACGTTGCAAATCTTCAGCTCATGCGTCATTTTTTTTTACTTTATTTATCATGGAGGAAATTGCTCAATTCTCTGCATTTAACCCATTCACCGAGTGAAGCAGCGGGCAGCCAGGAACAGTGCGCGGGGACGGTACCTTGCTCAGGGACTTTCTGGTCGCAGGGTGGATGCCTTAACCACTAGGCCACCCAGCTGCCCTAGCAGCTATTAGCAGCTATTACACAAATTTTAAGAATTCATTGAATTCAAACTGAAAGGAAATACTACTAAGCCTATGCAATTAATGTGACTCATTTAATGTAGCAATAATGTGACTGAAGTAAGGCTTGCCTATTAAAAGAAAAGGAGGAAAGTGTTTTATTAGCAGGAGCTTGTCTGTGCTTTTGTACTGAATGACACGACCCTGACATGTAATTTATACCGGCAAATAAAGGAACATGTTTCTGAGCGAAGCTGCACAACCAAGAAGCCACTGCCACCTGTCCCGTTCCTTTTCCTGATTCACAGAAACTCGTACCTTCTCTGGTCTACCGTGAGAACCTGTTGTCTAAACACTTACGGAGATGGAGCAATAGATGAACTATTTACATTTACGACATTTTGCAGACGCTTCTGTCCAACGCGGCTTCCACAGAAGTACGGGGACCGTCTCACTGGAGCAAATTGGGGTTGAGGGTCTTTTTCAGGAATCCATGACCCCTTGGTCAAAATGCAAGTATCCTATTCACTGGGTGACCACCAGTATTCAAATGAAATTCCAGACGGTGTAATGTACTGATCATAATTTAACAATAGTTTATCTCAAGTAGGAAATGTAAATGGACGAACCGTAAAGGATTTCTCCACAAAAAGCGCTCCAGAGAATTACAGCGAAATAAAGTAATGGTGTGTGTTTGTCTTATTTTGTTGTCAGTTTTGTCGTGCAAGCCATCTTTCTTTTCAACTACTACCAACACATCCTTTACAGATGTCAATGCCCCAAGGTAGAACACACTCGTGTCCGTGGCATTGAATCTTGTTGTTTAATATTTATTGAGCAAATAGCAAGTACTTAGTCATGAATATAACATTTTGCCAGAAGAATTTACACATTAAAAACATTCATAAAATTTTTTCCATCCTAAGGAGAAATATGGTTACAAACAAACCTGCTAAACTCCTTCCAATTCCTGTACCAAAAACGATGTCACAGTTTCGGGTTATCTCTTTTAAATTTGATCATATAGTGCTTAGCAGGGTGAATTTTTTTTCAATGACACTTCCTTCCTCTTATTTACAATTAAATGTGTATGAGGGATTATCCAGACTGGAACACCTGGGGGGTGTTCTTCGTACGTCACTTACTACATCCAAGATCAAATGACACATCCAAGATCTGATCATCGCGCTTCTTTAAGCTCGCTATGTCGGTTCTCCGAACGCACCTGTTGTTGATGATTAGTGTCGCTGGATGAAGTCATCCGAGACCACCTGGTGGCTTCAAAGGGGCTACGTGTCGATAGTAGAAACACTGATCGGCAACTCTGTGATTGGTCGGCGAAAAT
>JBBPDE010015925.1:0-11044 GCA_037974605.1 Nannopetersius ansorgii
TGTATGATGATTGTTGATGATCCTGGGGCATGTATGATGATTGTTGATGATCCTGGGGCATGTATGATGATTGTTGATGATACTGAGGCCTGTATGATGATTGTTGATGATACTGGGGCATGTATGATGATCGTTGATGGTACTGGGGCGTGAATGATGATTGTTGATGACACTGGGGCCTGTATGATGATTGTTGATGGTACTGGGGCGTGTATTATAATCGTTGATGATACCGGGCATGTATTATGATCGTTGATGATGCTGGGGCATGTATAATGATCGTTGATGATACCGGGGCGTGTATTATGATCGTTGATGATGGTGGGGCATGTATAATGATTTTTGATGATACTGGGGCATGTATGATGATCATTGATGATTCTGGGGCATATATTATGATCGTTGATGATACTGGGGTGTGTATGATGATCATTGATGATACTGGGGTGTGTATGATGATCGTTGATGATACTGGGGTGTGTATGATGATTGTTGATGATACTGGGGCATGTATGATGATTGTTGATGATACTGGGGCATGTATGATGATCGTTGATGGTACTGGGGCGTGTATGATGATTGTTGATGACACTGGGGCCTGTATGATGATTGTTGATGGTACTGGGGCGTGTATGATGATCGTCGATGATACCGGGCATGTATTATGATCGTTGATGATGCCGGGGCATGTATGATGATCGTTGATGATACCGGGGCGTGTATTATGATCGTTGATGATGCCGGGGCATGTATGATGATCGTTGATGATACCGGGGTGTGTATTATGATCATTGATGATGCTGGGGCATGTATAATGATTTTTGATGATACTGTGGCGTGTATGATGATCATTGATGATACCGGGGCGTGTATAATGATTGTTGATGATATTGGGGTGTGTATGATGATCCTTGATGATGCTGGGTCCTGTATTATGATCGTTAATGATACTGGGGCGAGTATGATGATTGTTGATGATGCCGGTGCATTTATGATGATTGTTGATGATACTGGGGTGTGTATGATGATCGTTAATGACACTGGGGCGTGTATGATGATTGTTAATGATACTGGGGCGAGTATGATGATTGTTGATGATGCCGGTGCATTTATGATGATTGTTGATGATACTGGGGTGTGTATGATGATCGTTAATGACACTGGGGTGTGTATGATGATCGTTAATGATACTGGGGCATGTATGATGATTGTTGATGATACTGGGGTGTGTATGATGATCGTTGATGATACTGGGGTGTGTATGATGGTCGTTAATGATACTTGGGCATGTATGATGATTGTTGATGATACTGGGGCGTGTATGATGATCGTTGATGATACTGGGGCGTGTATGATGATCATTGATGATCCTGGGGTGTGTATGACGATTGTTGATGATACTTGGGCATGTATAATGATTGTTGATGATACTGGGGCATGTATGATGATTGTTGATGATACTGGGGCGTGTATGATGATTGTTGATGATACTGGGGCGTGTATGATGATTGTTGATACGTGGGCATGTATGATGATTGTTGATGATACTGGGGCGTGTATGATGATTGTTGATGATACTGGGGCGTGCATGATGATTGTTGATACTGGGGTGTGTATGATGATCGTTGATGATACTGGGGCGTGTATGATGATCATTGATGGTGCCGGGGTGTGTAGCTATGTTGCAGCGGTGGAAATTCGGGCAGTTCTTTTGAAAGAACATCTGCCACAGTGCTCTCCAGGGGTTTGAAGACACAGAGCGTTGAAATTTCTGGCTGTTCTGTCTCTGCATAAAACCCCATCTGCAGCCACCACTCCCCCCACCACCCCTGCCAGCTTCGGGAGTCATTAGCTATGGAAAATGTGTTAATTTACTTTGGGGGGTTTGGAGGAACACTGAGTGTGCACTTGCTTTTCCCAGTGGTGGCATGTTGGAGTGGTGCATTGTGGGATTACCCACAGATTGAGAGGGGGGAAAAGGAGGGGGGATGCTGATGGTGGGTTAACACTTCTCGTCTGTGATTAATGCTCTCTCTCTCACCTCCTGCCCTGTGCACTTGTGAGGTCCACTCTGTTGCTATGCACTGTTGTCCAGCAGCCCGAACCTATTACTGCTCGTCTAGCTCATGTCTTCTTCTCATCTCGCACCTGAAACTAAAGCTAACGGTCTGTAATTCCACACAGTTCGGTCACCATCAGCTTCCCTGGACGACCTCCTATGTGCGATTTTGTTGAATGTCTGCCTCATATATACAGGAGACTCCCCCCCAGGCACAGAGGAGCTGTTCCTGGGCAGATTTCTCCTTCACAGCCTGAGGAAAGGAGAACACTGGCAGCCAGAGTCTATCACATATGCTCTCTCACTCATTCTATCTCACACACATCTCCACTTTCACAGAATTCACAAAGTTTGGTGACACCTGTGTTCAAATGCCATGCAAAAAAGCATGTTTTCTTAGTTTCTTAGCAATAATTTAATGAAAGCAAGATGTATCACCTGCACCAATCGCGACTCGTTCACGTAGTATCATAATCAGAAAACTTTACTGCACAGAAAACTGCACAGAAAGACAAGAACAACATTTCATATGAAGTCAACAAAGTAACAATATGAACAAAATGTACTTATGTGTCATTTATACTATATAATATTTGTGTGGATCTATTTAACAAAAAGGTCAATTTATTTGTCTATTTCCAACGTCTCTTTAACTCAAATTAAGCATTTTTGTCACTGTTTCTTTAAGGCCGATGCAATATATGTAAATCAGCTCTGTTTTCATTGGCTGTCTTCCACTGTCTCCCATTCAAAAAGCAGAAACACCCTGCAGCACTTTACAGAACACTAGGTTCAGTAATGAATAAGCGGGGCTAAATAGTGAGATGAATATGGATATATGTTAATGAGTTGTTTTATGTGAGTAATTTAACTCTGGGGAGGAAAAATTCAACAGAACCTGGTTTGGTTTGATACACAATTTGGTAGCAGTTTGAAGTATTTTTGATATAGGCAAAATAAGGAGCGGACAAACTTTTGTTAAATATGATTAAAGCATTCAAACATGTAATTTTATAATAATGCACGAACCATGAGCTAATTAAACCCATATACCCTCATTAGGAATGTCCTTCTGGAGCCAATTAAATATATCTAGTGATATTTTTGGAATACCATGAAAAAGCCAAAGCTCATTGTATCCCCTTGTGAGGTCAGCACTCAAACCATTCAAGATTTTAAACCACCTTTTGAGCTGAAAGAATTTTATAATGTTTGACAAAGGAAATGGTCAAATCATTATTTAACCTTCAGAACCCAGTGTGTGTCAGTAAACTCTGATTTCAGTAAATAAAAGTGATGTAAAACAGTCTAGAACCGGTGTTTGTTCTTCTACACTCATGCCGTTTGCTGCTCTTTCTCTCGGCACGATGTTGCTTGGCTCCACCCACTTGTGAGCGGAGACTATCTTGACATTTCTCCCGGCTTCACAGTTCTTTGCTGTTTGTTTCTAAAACATAAAATGAAAAAAAAAATTCTTACTTTTTGTTCTTTATGTTGATTTGCGTGTGACGCCGTTTTTAAACCTAAGTGGTCGTTTTTGTTATTGCATGTTTTTAAATTACAGTAACTTTGGGTGTTTAGGAGCTGTTTAGTCATTTTGTTGCAAGTCTAACCCGCTGTCCCGCTTGCATTCTAAGAGTTAAAACCTGCTTTTTGGACCAAAAAGCCACTTTGATGAGTGCTGGAGTGTATGATTAGTACATAAGTTCGCTGCAATTTTTAGGAACATTTAAAATAATAACTGAAAAAACAAATGAAAAGAAAGAAAGTTGCCGCCAAACTTGTGATGTTTCCTGTCTACACAAACACACCTTCATGCCTGGACACACCACCAAATGAGCCATGTCTGGCATCCCCAGCTTAGCTACTGTGTGAAGCGGGACGAGGACTTCCATTAGTCAAGCCTATAAAAGCATGTTACTCATCACGGCCTACGGAGAACCCTCCTGGTTCAAAGTAAAGACTTAAAAAGGGGGCTTTTCTTCAGCTTTGGACTGAAATGGAGGCTCCCACTGTATAAGTAACTCATACGAGGAAGCTTTAGTGGTCTCACATCTGAGAGTGAAGCTATTCCACTGTGTTTATTATTAAGTTGGTGGGATTCTCAGCCACACTGGGCCCTGGGATCTTTTATATTCATCCCTCTTGGTTTCCACAGGTGTCAGCTGCCGTGCCGATGTTGCGCACCATATGCTAAGCAGAAGTCCCAGCTAGTTACATTCACTGTCAAATCGCGGCTTTTGTATTTATACCCCGGCCTCTCGCAGGCCCACCTAGATGACAGGGTCCTGCCAGGCTGGTGGAAGCTGGTATGTCTGAGTTAGACAGCTGCAGGGAGTGTAGATCCACATACCAGACTTATACACAGCAGGGCCAGAATGATTTAGTCACTTATATAGAGATTATGGAGCTAAAGCCATCTGAGACCATTTTATATTGTGCTGACTTACATACTCTCATATTATTCAGTCTCAACAGAGCTTTCTCGACATAATGAGTATTATGTTTTCAATGGGGATGTGAAGTAATAACAGTTTTTCTTGTGTTTTACAGTTATTTTAGTCCTTTTCGAATCCACAGTGTCAGTCATTTTTACAGACTGCGTGTCCAACCATCAGGAAAGATCCTGGTACCTTTCAGATTCTATCTCTAAAAAAATGCAAAAATAACCCCAGCTTGTATTTATCTTCAAATCTATCTGGCAGTAGAAAATGCTGTGGGTTCTGTGGAAAATGAGGTTATGTGAATACAGAGGCACTCATAGGGGAGCACTCATCTTCTCTGGGACTCAAATGAAGTGAGGATGTACTGTCTCGCCTCAGGGCAGCTGGTAGCCTAGTGGTTAGGGCATTCGCCCTGCGACCAGAAAGTCCGGGTTCGATCCCCAAGACCGCTGGGCACCTCTGAGGTACCTTGAGCAAGGTACTGTCCCCACACACTGCTCCCTGAGTGCTGTGTTCCTGCTGCCCCCTGCTTCACTTGGTGAATGGGTTAAATGCAGAGGTTGAATTTCATGCTGTGCAGTGGTGTGTTCACGTATGACAAATTTTCACTTCAGGAGCGCGACCCAGAACATCAAAACGTAGATTGCAGATCTGGAGTACTGTTGACTGTGAATTCTCATACTAATGACATATTGCATTACTTGAAGGACCCATATCCTACATGGGTGTGGCATATTTTATTTCCTCTGAAATCCAGTTATAACTTTTGTGTAGGTTTATGTACCAAAAATGAGCGTAATTCATCTTTAATACCACTGTTTTCCAATCAGAATTTTTTCATCACTGTTGTTTTTGTTGCAGTCAAAAGTTTGTACACGCCTTCTCATGCCGTTTGTAAACATTGCCACTTAAAGACTTAAGACTTGACTTGTGAACTTGTGAACATCTCTGGTGCACGCTCCCATCATTTACACTGTGGAACCAGAAATCAGTCATAAACATGACAGACGTCCTGTAGTGAAACTTCATTACTCCACCTTCCCAGTCCAAACTGCACTGTAAGATTAAAAACATTAAAAAACCTCATGTGCCCTTGCATTCATTCATTCAAATATAAAGTGAGTTTCACAACACGCTAATATAAACTCCCATTCTCCAACATGAGCCGCTCTCAACAGGCCGCCGCGGCCTGGGGTCTGCCCAGACACCCCCTAATGAATGAGCCCATTACAGGCCAGCTTGGCTGATGAGCTTTTGAGAGCATTTTAAATGACACTCATAATCAATCAGGCCTTGTTTAATTACAGTACGTTGTGGTGGCGATGCTGCCGGTGTGTAACCGCTTCATGGTCTTGATTGTGAGTATGTAATTGTTTAGAGAAAAGCTTAGTCCGGGGTCCATTAGCTGCTAGATGAAAGTGCTGGGCGTGTTTAATACGAGGCTTCTTATACCCCCTCCCTGCTACAGCCCACCCCAAAAGCTCTTTGTATCTATTTACTTTATTAATAGCGCCGCTTTCCGGGTTTTTGTGCACCTATTTCTCCGTGTTTAGAGTCCTGATTGAGTGCTAGAATTTTCAAAGGCCCCGGAGTGTGCGAACGGCTGAGGAGCATCGCGGGAGATTCTCCTCTCGCTCCATTTCCTCCACGGTGCTCCTTTCATACTCTTTCTCCACACACACACCAGTCCCCACTGGTCAGGAGAAGAGCCTCCCGCACATCCCTTTCTGAGCCGAACCCATCTCTCCCGCGTTCATTTCGGCACCATTGTTCCGAGATATGTGTGGTGGCGATAAGAAAATGAAAGCATGGACATCTTCAAAGAGATCTGGGAGGGAAAAATGGCTCTCCCTGTCAAAGGGAACAGACAAACATTGAACCAATTTGGATGAAATCATTGCAGGGAGCCCCCCCCCCCCCGCAAAAAAAATACCACAGTGGAGATAGCACTAAAAAAGAAAATCTGATATGAATCTCTGCCCAGTGTTCCGCACTACTATAAAAAAAACGTTTAAAGGGTGGAACAGCCATTGTCCGGCAATCGAAGAGAGGTTTCAACAACTACAAAAGGAGCCTTTTACAGTTTCAAAGGAGCACATTTGATATGCTCACTTCATTAAGCCACGGGTGTTAGTTTGTTTCGCAAGAGACCTGACAGAGCCCCCCCCCACCCTCCCCCATGTCTCATTTATCATTATGCAAAAAATCAGTCACTGCCAGGCCTGTATGGAAAACAATTTCTTAAGCTGTCAGTGGGTGACTAGTGTGTGCCACGTATGAGGAGGAGAAGGTATCGGTTTTGACAGGGCCCTCCGCCTGGAGGGAAGGGAATCAATTGGCCTCATTACATGTCAGTCCCCACAGACGTGCACGGGAAGCCGCAGTCCAGGCCAATTGCAACCACGCGCTAATTGTGCCGGAGAAGGTGAGTCACGCTCGGCCGCTCTCTCTCTCCGGCTGTGGCAGAGGTCAGTCCGGTGGGCCTCGACAACATCACCTCTACACCCCTCTCCCTGTGGATGCTGTTGAAAGTCTATTTTTGCTTCCGTCCATTTGTTGCCCTCCCTCCCCTTCCCTCTCTCTCTCTCTCTCTCTCTCTCTCTCTCTCTGGGCGAGGGAGGCGTGTGATTGACAGCAGGTCTGATATCATCAGCGGGGCCGATGTGCCACAGTGGCTTGTCTGATAAGGAGGTCCCTATTTTTGAAGCACCACCAGCCACGCTTGCAGCCAGACGAGAGGCGCCTTTATTCTCCAGCTTTAATAACGAGAGTCTCTCTGAAGCGCCGGAGTAATCAGAGCTACAGGACTACTGAGGCAGCTCTAAATACAGCTCGGCGAGAGCGAAAGACAGGGGGAGGGGAAGAAAGAGAACACTTCACGCCTTACATTATGCACAGACGAGTGAATGTTGGAACATGCCTTCGACACTCGGCGCCCTCAAAGACGTTTTTACAGGTTTTACAAGCAGTCTTAAGGAACATCCAGGCATATTTTCCATCTATTCTTATGGGCTGCAAGCTGGGATTGAGTAGATGTGTGGTTGCTAAGGACAACTGCTTTAAAGGAATAGTTTGGTGAAAAATCAAGTGTGCACTTTTTGTCATTTTATACTTAAAGCCACAAGAGGCTGTGAAGTAAAACACCCTTGATAAAATCAGAGCAGCGGTTTAAGTGGCTTATTTCTTCTATAAAATGCCAGATGGCATTAAATAGCACATACTACTACTTCAGCAATTGTTTATTCTAATTTATTTGTTATTCTTCTCCCAATAAATGTATGCTGAAGGACAAAATCCCTCAGTCCACCATGATTGTGCATTGTCGTTTAATTTAATCGATTGAGATTCAGCCTAAATTTAACACTACTTAAGATGAACTATAACAGAGACATTAGAAGGCCTATTTTCTTTCTTATACGACAGTTTTACAGTAAATCCTTTGATTTGAAAATCCGTTAACACCTGTGATTTTAATTGGAAATTGAAACTATACGAGCTATATTGAGGTCATATAGTCGTGTAAGCTGGCTGATCAGACTAGTTCTAGTTAGGAAAGAAACCCTCCTTCTGCTGATCTGCTTTAACTCCATGTTTAGCTCCAACCTACATCCAACATGTGTACCTTGCTTACTTAAACCTCCAGCCATTCAGGGACTTCTGAGGATGTTTATTAGCCAGAGCAAGTGCTGGAACCACTCAGGATCTCCAGGTCTACGGTTGGTGAACACTGGTGTGGAATATCACAACACAATTTGGTTGTTTTAAGCAGGTGTGAAATATGTTGGATATTTAACAACAGTCTTCAAAAGTGGCCAATCAGAGTTAAAGGCCAGTAAAAATTGTCTAAATTTTCTGGTTAAGATCCTTGTACTAAAGATTAGACAATTTTTTAAGTCGACTAAACCATCAACAAAGTTAAAGTCAAGTCAACAAGCCGTTTGATAACGTCATCACACACACATGTGTGTTTGTCTTCTCTGCTGCCATGTCTCTCGTCTTGTTGTGGTCTTGTGTTTAGATTCCACACCAACGTTACCACCCTTTTATGAAGAGACTATAATTATTGGTTAAACCAAGGAAGGCGTGTCCGCATAAGCAAATCAGAGGCAGCAATTGCATTGCACACACAAGTGAGGGCAGAGAGAGGAAAAATAAACACGACCAGTCGACTTCTCTCAGGGGAGGTCGACCTGTGCCTCTGAAGTCGACTAGTCGACGTTTGTGTTAATGCTCTAATACGCATATGATCTCAGATACTCTCCAGGCCTGGAGGGAAGCAGTAATTAAACAGAGGGGTTGTAGTACAGGGGTAAACGGAGGGATGCCCTTAGAATCCCCAGTGGAAGGAGGAAGCTGCTGTAGCCATGGCTACCAATAGACACATCACTTGTCGTTATGGGGTGGCGGGGGGGTTGGGGTTTAGTAAAATATTCAGCAAGGTTTATTTTCACCACACATATCCTGAGTCTTATGTGCATAAACAAAAACGACTGAATAAACCCCACATACTCATGCGCACCTCTCGCATTCTGCCGTGTCAGATCCCAGAGCTCCCCGCTGGTGTGTGTTTCTGCGCCATTATGGAAATGAAGGAGCCGTACTGAACACATCTGGGGCAGTAAACAACCTGACATGACGCTTTCTGTTTGATAACACTGAAATACACATTTTTGCTTCTAATGTTTTTCAGAATGCTTCGTTTGTCCACACACTCCAAGATGTTCTGTCGTTCAATCTTAAGAAAAGCCTTCATTTTAGTGTTGCCTTCACATCGAACCCCCTGAACTGCATCCTTTAATCTTTACTGTCTGCGGTTCTGTGCTAATATTCTCATCATTATGTAGAACTGGCCTGGATTCGCAGAAGACAAAGAAAGCCATTGTTTTCCCTTTCTACCTTTGGAAAAAAGATTTTCGGAGGATTTTAAAAATCCAATCCCACACACCACTAATTACTTTTAGACAGCCCTCAGTACGCCGAGCCCTCCACATGAAAGAGCAGATCCAGGGGCCTCAAAGAACCTGGCAAAAGACTTAATTTTATCTAACTGTATGCTTCTGCAAGACCTGCGTATCCTTTGTTTGTGTGAAGCACAACACATGCAGTACCAGCACATCCAGTGGAGGCAGTGTACCACTATGTGAGCTCTGAACAGCCACTTCTGCCCTGCATTTATGCTATTTTCCTCATAAACGCAAATTTTGTGTTCTCTTTTAACACTTAAAATGAAAGATTCTTTGCCACATACACATCTATACAGATACGACGTGTAGTGTCAACCGTCCAATAAAGTTATCAAATAATTGAAATTAAATGAATGAGAAATTTGCAACGGCTAAACTGAGGTAAAAACTAAAATATACAAAAAATATTCATAAACTAAACTAATATTACAAAAACTATCAAAAATATATTGATCTTAATGTGCTAAAGTAGGAGATTTTAAAGGAATAAATTCGCATGCAAAGACTGCAGCAACACTAAAACTACAGATTATGTTTGCATTCCAATTTAAATTGCAATTAAATTTGAAGTGTGCTTGCGTCCTTGCCTGAAGTCTGTGTCCTGAGTTGGCCATGGTTAAGTGCAGAGGTGAAATTGATCAGCGGTGAGATTTAAAATCCCGGGTTGGACTGAAGTTTGCTGGGTGGGCCGTAAATCCTGCTTTGTGAGACGGACCCCCGATACAGCCTTTAATCCCCCAGGTACACAGACAAGTGTGTAAACAACACCCGGTGGTTAACATCAAGTGCACTGCGGCCCAAAGCCCGCCTGTCTGTCATTGCTATGGGAGTCGATGGTTTGAGTGTGTTATGACAAATGCGATGTTAATCCAGAGCCATACTCTGCCACAGCAAGCACATACGGTCTGAGATTTATCTGAAGCGCTTGCAGGCGCTGTATGTGTGTGAGTGTGCCATGCATGAATTTTGTGTGTGTGTGTGTGTGTGTGTGTGTGTGTGTGTGTGTGTGTGTGTGTGTGTTTGGCTCGTCATATTGCTGTGTTCGCTGCCAGGCCTGCCTCTGCTAGATAATGTATAAGAATGTTGTAGTGGAGAGTAAACACACGTTGCTTATGCCAGCAATAACCGTTAGCTCCCCTGTCTCCTTAACCTGCTCCTCCATATAATATCTCCCATCTAGTATCATCTTCCCCGCCTCTCCCCCACCGATGCCGTCTTAAAAATGGGGCTGTCTATTGCAGTATTTGTCAGAATAGCACCTTTCACTGGAACGCCTAAACCCCATGAAAGGAAATCTCTCGGATGTGTTATGAAACAGCCATTACTGTGCAAAGGCCTTGAAGAGTTCACGGAAGCAATTACCCCACATTCAGCAAAGGTCTGTTCTGAACACCATCTGACCCCACAACCCCCTGCTGCACCTCTGATCGCTGTTCCTACATCCAATCTCACTCACACTGACACACACACACACACACACACTGACACACACATACTGACACACACACACACACACACACACACAAACTGCCACACACACACACACACACCGACACACACACACACAATGACGAACA